>BQNB010011631.1:0-80920 GCA_026074375.1 Tanacetum coccineum | reverse complement strand
ATATTTATAAATATAACAAAAGAATTTCTCAAAAATTATTTACACAAAATAGTTTTAATAATGTTTTAATTTAAAAACATAAAATTGAAATTCAAACTTTCCCCCCAAAACTGAATACAGCTCATCCAGATAAACCTTCCCCACAAAAAGACAAAAACAGGAGCGTCTGTCAGGGCGGTCCCTTAAATAGGCTGATGGCCCCCTTAAATATCCGGCGGCCCCCTAATATATCTGGGACCGTCGTTTCCTGACAGCTCCTATAAATAGTGGGTCACTTCCAACTATTTTGACAACCCTTTTGCACGAATTTCTTTCAGTTCTTTCTCTCTCCAGATCTCACTAAATCTCTCTAAATCTTTGATCATTTAACTTGTTTAATCTTGTTTAAATATGATCCAATCTTCTATCATTTCCTTCTTCCCTCACGTGCAAGAGAAGAACTTCGGTCATCTTCAAGATCCGAAGTTATGTAGTCTAGTTAGTTCATTTGTAACATTTGTTACATATAGATCGAGTCCATGTCTTTCAGGAGCTTCGTGACCGTACCACTATAAATCATCATGTCGGTTTGCATTTTTTTTACCTCTCTTTACTTATGTCTTTACATTTATCGCCTTACTTCTACACTTGCATTGTGCTTATGATTGTGTGAATTGTTGTGTATGTTATGTTAGTCATAGTTGTGTAGCTCTTTGTAGTAAACATTGTGAGTGTGGATATATTGGTAGAATATGCACTAGTTATTGTAAATCCATTATCGACACTTCTTATATTGCGTCAAACTTGATTGGTGATTTGATGCAAATGATCTAGTCCGAAAACCTCTTCTAGAGGCGGTCCCTTTAAATAGGGAGGCCCCCTGATGTACTAGGCGGCCCTATGGGACCGCCGGCTGATAGTGATGTAATAATTGATACAAAAGATTTAATGTTTTTAAAAGGAAATGTATTCACCCCCCTCTACGGTTTTCACAAAGTCGTACCATATGCATAAATTATGACCCATTACTGCCTAATACGACCAACTATAACCTAATATGACCCATTACAACCATTGCAACCCATCATGACTAGTTAGGATCTGTTATGACACATCACAACACAATATAACCCATTAACACCCATTGCAACCCATTTGAATATCTCATGACCCACTAAAGCTGAACATGACCCATTAAAACCTAATATTGCCCATTTTAACAAAATATAATATATTTTGACCGAATAGAAACCACATGCATCATTTGAATACGCCATCCCAGAATGATGAGCGTACAAGGTGCCGGTACTTGTTGTGCTCAGTGTACTGTTAAGGCCAAATCGGGAATAATAAGGAATACATACTAGTCATCAGAATAGTAATAAAGATTACATGATATAATCAGAATAAAAATAAAAATAAATAAGAATTTTTACATATTAGTCATCATCCAAAGAATAATCAGCTAAATTAAGTTCTTCATCATCATCGTCAGTCAAAATATCATCTGTATCTTTAAACTCTTGTTCCTCATCACTAATTGGTAAATGAGTAATGTCGGCATACACCACTTACGCATACACCACTTTTGTGTGTAACCCACCCTATACCATGTTGTTTAGTATGGAACTTGTAACCATTAACTAAATAGCTGTCATGTGATTCAACGTTTCGTAGTGGTCCTCATGCTAGACCTTTTAAATGCTCATAGTTGCCATCTAACCTTTCAAAAACCTACATTAATAACAAAATTTACATAATCAACTAAAAAACGTCTAAGACTGGTAACTGGTAGTTAATACTTACATGTTCAATGAACCACTTAGCAAAGTTCTGGTCTCTAGTGGCAGCAAGTGATGCTACATCAATACAAGGATCTCTTTCTCTAATGCAATTATCAAACAACTAACAAATGAAACACTCGGTTACAAAACTGTTTCAGTTACATTTTGGATAATTATCCAAAATTTGCCAAATTTAACCTGCTGTTTTGTAACCGAAACCTGGACCTGAAATTTGCCAAATTTCAGTCATATCAGTTTGATTTTATTTCATGACCCTTTTTAGTTTCTATTAAAGTTTAATCAAACTTCCAATACACTACAAGTGTAACTCCAACAAAATTATAGGGTTAATGGCATGTAATAGCAACGTACTTTTTCATTTGTGCCATTATCAGATACGAACCCAGAAAAGTACCACAATACCCATCCAATTTTCAAAATTTGTTTCATTAACATACCTTTGCTTACGTGACAATACAGTCAACTGGCTACACCGGTAAAACACAATACGTGGATTTTTTTAAGGAAAAAAACTAAAACGTACTTTGTCATTTTGTTTACTTATCAGATACGAACCAAAAAGTATACCATAATATCCATCCAACTTTGTTTATTTTGTGTAGATATCAGCAAGGTGTCATGTGACATGAAAAATGACGTGGAACCTGACGGTACAAAAAAAGTGACGTGGCATGTACATGTGTCACATGACATGGATTTTGTAGGTAAAAAATGTCAAATATCTATGCAAAACAAATAAAATTAGATGGGTATTGTGGTATTTTTTTAGGTTCGTATCTGCTAATGGTAAAAATAAAAAAATACATTTTTATTACATGCTATTAACCCAAAATTATACGAGTAATACTAATAGCATGTACAAATGACCACCACTACTAGCACGCCATTTTTCCTTCTTAAGCATAGTTGACCAATTTTCTTCTGCTATATCCCCGTCCTGACTACTCATCACCTTTTTTTTAAATATATCGCCCACAAACACATACCCTTTAATAAAGGGAAAAAAATTACTGTTAGCGCAAATATTACGATATTTAATGTATACGATTTCTTTATGTTTTTGAGATGACAAATATATGACTTGTAATACATAACGTAAAGTGCGCAAGTTACTCGTAATCACAAATCATAAATGCATACATGCATCTACATCTCTCGACGTCTCATGTCTACATCAACACCGACATTTGTTTGCACCCGACGTAAATCACATAAGGTATGTACAAACAACATTAAACTTGTTGGATGATCAAAGAAATAAGTTTTTGTCTTAAATTTTATATATTTATAAATATAACAAAACAATTTCTCAAAAATTATTTACACAAAATAGTTTTAATAATGTTTTAATTTAAAAACATAAATTTGAAATTCAAAATTTTCCCCCAAAACTGAATACAGCTCATCCAGATAACCATTCCCCACAAAAAGACAAAAACAGGAGCGTCTGTCGGGGCGGTCCCTTAAATAGGCCGGCGGCCCCCTTAAATATCCGGCGGCCCCCTAATATATCTGGGACAGCCGTTTCCTGACAGCTGTCTTTCAGCTCCTATAAATAGTTGGTCACTTCCAACTATTTTGACAACCCTTTTGCAAGAATTTCTTTCATCTCTTTCTCTCTCTAGATCTCACTAAATCTCTTTAAACCTTTGATCATTTAACTTGTTTAATCTTGTTTAAATGTGATTCAATCTTCTATCCTGATAGAACTAAAACACGTGATGGTTCTTTGATCGTTTATAGCTTGAGGTTGTTTAGACCTCATCTAGGATAAATTAATAACAAAGGCGGAATATTCAATACATAGAATCATTGTTATTAACACAAGATTTTTCATCATTATCTTCTATGATACATGACTACTACAAGCCCCAATTCTACACGATCAACTGTAGAACGGTTACCTAATCTAACAGGATCAATGAAACATTGATCTTGAGGCTTAAACACAACCAACCTAGGCGTCTACAATGAGACTTGATGCCTAGAACACACACACACTTTTCTGGTGTTTACATCTTGGCACACCTAAAACAATACGACCTATATCTCTTTATATAATAGAGATATTAGGTTTACAAAGGATAAGAACAAATAAATATATTAATAAGTCTTTTAATCATTTAAGTTTATTTTCTGAATCTTCAAAATCTTTCATCTTTTGAAGAATTCTTCCTTTGCCTTTTAAGTCCTTCTTCTTTCATATGTTTTGTCTTATCAACTCAAATATAAAACCAAAATAAGCACGGGCTTCTTCCCCTGAAGCTAATATATATGAAAGAATAGAACTTCCCCTTAATCCATGCTATACCACCAAAGCCGTTAAAAAAAAAAGATTGATTATAGCCACATTTTACAAAAGCAAACTATCGGTAATAGTAACACACCTGCAAAACTATATTTGGTAACACAACTTTTTTGTCAATTTACATAGCGATAACTAAAGGCGAGCAAGTTACTATTGATAATTTTCTGCCAACCAAACCAAATACGTAACGTAATTGAGATTCTCATTTCATCAAATTCGTTTGTCGCTGCTGTAAAAAACAACTTAAGAACCTATTCAATATTGACTCACTTTAGGTACAGTTTGTAAAGCATGTTCCAACTGCATTTGCACATCACTGATGAACTTCTACTTCTTGTACATTTCATTATTTGACTCGAAAACAAATCAACTGTTACTATCAAATTCTTCAACTTTCTATGGAAATTCTACGTAACCATTTGTCGTCTAAAAAGACAATCTCTGCTTTTCTTGGCGCTCCCTTCAAAACAGAGTCAGCATCTAGCCCAGGGCAGCGGTGGAAACTGATACGTTTGATAGATGACATATTGGTTAACCACATTGGAAGTTCTCGTATCCCAAATTCCCATATAACTAACCTCTCCAGTGAGGTGAGGTGTTTTACTTCTTCCGGAATTGACTCCCAATGACTCCTACCATACAAATGTAAATTCTGAAGGTTGCTCCTCAGCTTCTCTATCCCTTTGAGACTTGGGAAACAATCAACCTCCTTCGAGAATGGCCCAAGTTCTAACCTATCTAACAAGGTAAGACGGTCAATTCCACTAGGCACGGAAGTCATTTTGTCACAATTTTCAATTCGCAGTTCCCTCAAAGAACCACCAAGGTTGTGCAAATCGGGTATTCCTAAAAGACTAGGGCAGTCAGATATTCTCACTTCCCGCAAAGAACCACCAAGGTCGTGTATTCCTGAAAGACTATCACAGTATTTGATTTTTAGAATTTGAAGAGATGTGAGCCCTTGTAAACTCCGAATGGACTCGAGATTTGTGCACTTCTTAATCACTAATATAACAAGAGGATGGGGATAATGTTCATATAAGAGGATGATTTTCGGGCAGTTTTCTATGGACAAAATCTCGAGCACAGGCGATATCATCGTTGAGGAGTTCCTTGCTGCATCTGTCCATTTTTCCAGGCTTTTCATACCAGATAGTCTGAGCGTTTTCAACGATGGAGATAAGGGCTCACTTGATCCTAGGCCCACAGAGCTACTTAAACTTGTCAAGCCGTCCATATCACTTAACACAAGATCACGAAGAAGTGGCAGCTTCCAAACCATTGGAAGACTGAGGACGTTGCGACATCCCGATAATGTGACATCCACAAGCTTGTCAAGGGAAATCCATTTCCCTCCAGCATTAGTTGACATATTCATTACCCACTCAGGTAAACAATCACTCGAATAGTTTTTTATTTTCAAGCTTTTCACATTTGTAGGGGTTTGCAAGCCTTCCAATATATCCTTGTCCTTTCTTCTCGACCCCTCTTCGCTTGTATTCCAATGAAATTCTATCTTGTATGGATTCTTCTTTCCAACTAAGTCTGCCTTGATTGCTTCTTCTTTGCTGCCTACTTCTTCAAGATTAAGAATGACAAGTTTCCCCCCAAGGTGTTTTAAACTGCCTAGCTCTCCAATTTGGCATCCTTTCTCTCGGCCCACTCTAAAGGAAGACAATGTTCGAAGAGAAGTCAATTGTCCCACGTCCTTCAGGGAGATAACATGTTCTCTGAACTCGATATGTCGTAGGCTTATCAAATTTCGCATGCCTTCTGGGAACTTCTTAAACTTAGAACACCAAAGCAGCTTCAAAGTTTGCAGCTGGTGAAGTTTAGTGATAGATTTTGGAAGAACTTCGATATAAGTATATGACAAATCAAGGTACCTGAGATGCACCAAATCTCCAACCGAATCATGTATCCCTGTTAGTGAAAAGCTCCTTAACTTTAGGATACGCAAACACTTGAAATCTTGAAATGATACATGTGTCACAACTGCTCTCAAGAACAGCGTGTGCAGAGTTCTACTTGCCATGTCCTTTAACAAATTGTTGTCTTCTTGGTACAGAGATAGATGTTTCACACAAGAGATGTCTTTTTTTTTAGTTGGAACCATCAAACATAAGCTTTCATCACCCGAAACATGTAAAGAAAGATCATGCACTAGATCATGCATCTTACAACTTAAGACGTAACCATACTCATCCGTTTTAACATCTTGGAACAAGGAATTGCTTACCAAGATTTTGAAAATATCATTTCCCACATCCTCCATATCACTGTTTCTCGTGCCATCCACTTGAAGCAACCCTAAAGCCATCCAAAGTTGGATAAGTTCTTCCTTTTTCATGACTGTGTCCTTCTCAAATATCGAACAATATGCAAAGCATTTCTTGGAAATCGAATTCGGCAAACTGTCAAAGCTTAGTTTCAAGTTGCTTAGAATGTCACTTTCTTCTTCACCCTGAACCATGCTTTCTTGGACGGACAACCACTTATCTTTGTCACTGTTATTTTGCAACATGCTTCCTATTACCCTTAATAACAATGGCAAACCAACACACTTTTTCACAACATCACGCCCTATTTCCTCCAATTCTGGCAACGGGTTTGCTATCTCTTTAAACATGAACCAACCCTCATTATCCGAAAGAACTTGCAACTTACAAGAATTCTTTTTCATGTCGTTTGTTCCGATTTCAAGTTTTCGTGTGGTGACAATAATGGCATTTCCATTCTGTGAATTCACATTTTCCATACAACTCCTAAATTCATCCCAGTATGCTCTTACAACCACCCCCCCTTAATCCCAAATACACACGCCCTAATTTTATCCTGCCAATTTTCTGGTCAACGGGTATTACTTAGCCTATACCATCTTTAAAACATGAACCCAACCCTCATAGAATTCTACGAAAGGATACCTTAGCAAGTCAACGAACTGAAATCCCGTTTAATCATAAGGAGATCGACATGGTTGTTTTTCCGATTCAAGTTTATCGCGTCAGTCGGTGACAATAATGCATAGTTGTTCCCATATCCAAATTGTGAAATCACATTTTCCCATACAACTAGCCTAAATACATCGCCCAGTAGCTCTCGTATCCGATCCCATACGTCCAGACTCAGGACTAGCAAATATCTTTTTCTGATCCCGATTCCTTCTCGTACGCCTTTTTAGTAACACCAACCAAAACGATGTTATCCATAGTTTCTTACGGTTAGCCCACAATGTTAATCTTCGGTTAGGGATTCATGAGATCACTTTCCAACAGTCTCAATTGATTCCAACCTTAACCACACAGACCACGCAGCCCAACGCTTAGCCATCAAACACCATTTCTGATTTTAGGATTATTGTAGAACCGACCGTAGCTAAAGCCTCACTCCCCCCAACTCCTACCCAGTTTCCCTACCAACAGCAAAATCACATAGTGTTATCTTCTTTTTCGATTCCGTAACAATGGTCCACCAGGAATAATCATTAGTTTTTCTTCTTTTTTCGATTCCGTTAAAAGGTTCACTATATGTAGTTCATCTTTCTCCCTCCCAACAATATTGAATTTGTCTAAATATGGATGAGTCTGCTTAGGAAGACTATATGGAAGAGAGCCTTGCGGTTCATTTTGTAGTCCTAACCGGAGTGCTTGTGTGTTGATCTCTGACAACTTTGTGTTGATTTTTTCGATTTTATGACTCATTTCTCTACGAAATGAAAACTTTTTCAAATTCGGGAGACATTGTATCTTGCTGGTTGTGTGATCTCGTTTCTTCACCTCCTTTCTTAACACTTGATATTGAACCTCATCCAACAGATCATCAGCTTCGCTCACCACATCTCTGAGCTGCTTCATCCACACCTTCACGGCGGCCTCTGTACCGTTTCGCCTCTCAGCATCTAGTAACATGGCCCGAATCATCTCCAACTTGTTATGAAGGCTCATCAAACTATCTTCATAACCCCAAGCAATGGCAAATTCATTAGCAGCTAATGAAAATACCTTTTCCATTATCACCTCCGCAGCTGCAGTTACTAAAGCCTCAACCATTTTCACTATTGAGAGAAACACGAAAGAAAAAAAATGAGGAAAGTCATAAAAACGTGTAACAATCATAATGTCAAATCGTGAACTTTCAAAATAAGCCAGGAATTTTGGGGGTGTTTGTTTAAAGTTACTTTAATCATATTAAGTTTCAAAATAAGCCAGGAATTTTAGGCTTATAAAGGGGGGTGTATGTTTCGGCTTATAATTGAGACTTGTGGGCTTATATAAGTTTTTCATATCGTAATAAACTTATATAAGCCCACAAGTCTCAAAATAAGCCGAAAAATTGGGGATTATGTTATATAAGCCGAAATCAAATAAGCTCATAAGCCAACATATAAGCCGAAACAAACACCCCTAAAATATATGTTTCCAGCCTTACGATTTGCGTTTACTTCATCCATTCAAGTAATGATTAAGTGGCATTGTGGATTTTATCATTTGAGAATTGTTTTAAAAGAAAGCATTGTATTAACAAAAACAATAATTGTTTAAATGTGTGTAAATTAGTAACATGTATAAGAAAATACCAGTGAGATTGCTTTCTTTAGATTCCTCTCCCTCGAAACACAAGTTTAAAAACTTTGGATGGATAATATGAAAGTTGTGATGAGAGAATGAGTTTAAGACAACAGGCTATTTCTATAAAAAGATATTTACTTTTTTCAAACTTTATAACAGTAGTACCATGGACCCACACGGTTATTAGTTGACTCTTCGTTGACGCCATAAATACGGGTACATTATGTATCGGGAAATGATTTGTACACTTTACTTTTTTATTAAGACACTTTAAAATATGCATCAAACTATTAAACTGTTGTACTGTGTATATTTTTTTGTTTAAACTACTTGTATGTATGAATGTCCAAATCAATGTAAAAATATGTGCAACCATCTTCCTTGTATATCACCTACCCTTCTAAAAATTTAATCAAGCTTGGAAGAGCATTAGGTGTAGTGTATTAAGCGACAGTCATATGAACTTATCATTTTTTTTTCACTTTTTTTATCATTACTTAAAATCACACTTTCTAGTCACTCAAATCAAAACCTTATTTTAATACCCATCGTATTCAATTACTTCGTAAAATACAGACTTAACACAAAACTCTGTGATTGGCTCAACCCAAAAGAGTGCCATTTAGATTTGGCATTTGGGTGGCGTCACTGCACCGTATGCTTTAACATCTGCAATCCTAAAGTTTTAAAAAACTTTTATTATTCTATTAAGCTTTTGAAAAATCTTTTAACCATTGGAGTAAAAGCTTTTTAAAAAGCTTTTTAGTAATAACTTGATAAACTTCAAGCTTTTACAAAAACCTTTTCCTCATATATCATTTGTATTTTAGAGTAAATTACATTTTTAGTCCTCGTGGTTTGTCGGGTCATTCACTTTTGGTCCATTTTTCAAAAAAGTTATGGATCCACTCAAAAGTCCGACCGGTAACAAGTTTGGTCCATTTTTGGACTGAAACTTCACTTTCACTTTCAGTCCATTTTTGGACTGAAAGTGTTATGGGTTGTCAGACTATGAAGTGGATCCGTAACCTTTTTGAAAAATGGACTAAAAGTGAAAGACCCGACAAACCACAAGGACCAAAAGTGTAGTTTACTCTTTATTTTATTATTTATAGGGAGAATTTCATGTATATCCTTGAAAAAGTTGGATGTTACGTCAATATCCTTATAAATTTCTTAATTACGTCAACATCCTTTGAAAACTTTTTAATCCTCATGTATATCCAAAAACCATTTAAAATATATCTATAATGATTTTAAATTTTAAACGTATTCTTTACCTTTTATTTAATATGTAAAATGACCATTTTGCCATTTCCTTAATATTACATACATACCCTATTATTGAAACTTAAAAATCTCATGTTTACCCATGATATGATACTAACCTACGAACCTCAAAATCACAAAAGTTGGATCTGTAACATATTCTTGAATTTTCATAAGTATTAGCTTTTTCCATACACCATTACTAATATACACATTTGTCGACAAACTAGCCTAAAATTCGCATAAAATGTGGCCCAAAGTAAAAAAAATAATACAAAACGGTCCCTTAACTTTTAACTATTTACGATTTTCTTACACAAAAAATCCCGTAAAAAAATTAACAAAAAAAACACGTCAAGTTTTTATTGTTCACAACTTTTTTACATTCATCGGCCCAAATAAAAAGATATCGAACCTTCCCACAAAAGAAAATATTCGGGAAAAAATTAACCCGTCCCAACGCAAAAAAAATATTCCCGAATCATAAAAAAAAGGAAATATCCGGGAAAAAATTAGCCAAAAAAAAAACCCCCGAAACGTAAAAAAAATTATTCGGGAAAAAATTAGCCCCGCCGCAACGCGCGGGTTCTTTTGCTTGTTATTTACACATATATAGCAAGTTTTTTCATCCCATTAGCATAGTAGTAGCTGGAGTTCATATGCGTTTCCAGTAAATACCAAATTCAATCCATACACCATTATTTACTTATATGGAAAACACATTTAGTGGACATTGTACTATATACTAAGGGATTTAGCCATACAATAGCAACGTACTTTCGATTTTGTTTCATCTTGGTACGTGAACTTTTTTTTGTTCCACTCAATGTAACGAACTTTCATGTTTTGTGTTACTTTGCACCAACTTGGATAGGCAACCGGATAAAAAGTTTGATTACCGGCTAATAGTCTACGTGGCACGTGAATTTTTTTTCTAATGTTCCGTTTTGGTACGTGAACTTTTTCTAATGTTCCGTTTTAGTACGTGAACTTTTTTTCTATAAAAATGTTTAATACTTTGTTTAAAAACACGAGAATTATTATAAACTTTTTTTTGCTCCGTTAAAATTTTATAAACTGATTTTTTAAAATATAATCAAAATTTTTAAAATTACGAAATTTTTTATGAACTTTTTTATTTAAAATTGTTTTTATACACACATTTTTATACACGCGTTCTTATACACAAGTTAAAATTTTATAAACTGATTTTTAAATAATAAATCATTATGATTATTATCGCTCATTTGCAAATTTACTTTTCTAACTTATTTGACTTGAAAACGAGAAGATATATTTTATTCCTAAATTGATTTATCAAAAACGACCTATTAAATCTCATTTTCACGAATCGGACCCTAAAGCAATTTGATGTAAAACGACATTCCAGACAACTTTTTAGTTTTGCCCGAGACACGAAACCAAGCAGAAAGTGACTGAAATATCCTTGCAAAATTTTGAAAACAACGCGTACCGACAAAGAAAATAATTAAATTTATATTTAATTATCACTTTCTCTTAAATAGAAATATTTAATAATTTTTTAGAAATTAAAATTTTTTTTTTTTTACAAACTTAAATTTTTTTTTCGACATTTAAAGGTATATAAAAAAAAAGTGTTTTTGGTTAATATAAAAATTTAGAATTTTTTTCAAAATTAAAAATTTTTTTTCGAAATAATTTTTTTTAAAATTAAAATTTTTTTAAAAAAAATTTTGGTTTAATTTTTTTTCAAAATTAAAATTTTTTTATTTTTTTTTTTTTTTTTTTTTTTTTTATATGCAATATATTTTTTTTATTTTAAAGTATATATTATTGATTTTTTTGTTAAATTTTTTTTTCAAAATTATTATTTTTTTATTTTTTTTTTTTTTTTTTTTTTTTTGTTTTTTTTTTTTTGTTTTTTTTTTTTCAAAATTTAAATTATTTAAAAAAAAAGTTTTTGGTTAAAAAAATTTTAGAATTTTTTTCAAAATTAATTTTTTTTCGAAATTATTTTTTTTTAAAATTAAAAATTTTTTAAAAAAAAATTTTTGAGTTAAATTTTTATTTCAAAATTAAAATTTTTTTATTTTCGAATCTTTTTTTAAAATTTAATTTTTTTTTTTTCGAAATTAATTTTTTTTTAAAATTTAAATTAAATAAACAACCGTTTAGTATAAAAGGACTAACGTGTTGCAAACGTTCGGTTGGCTAAAAAAGCCTTAACGTTTGCTACGGCGGTTAAGATGGACCAAAATTGTTGCTCACTGGTAAACAAGTTTGGACCGTTGTGCAAAATAACACGAAACATGAAAGTTCGTTACATTAAGTGGAACAAAAAAAAGTTCACGTACCAAGATGGAACAAAATTCGAAAAAGGATTAGTTTTTATTTTTTGTCTTTTACGGTTGTCACTATTGTACGTGCTTAAAATCCACCACTCATATATAGGAGTGGGTGGGTTTTTTTAAAAATAAAAAATACATGAATCTCAAGTGGTTCCTATGGAACACGATCTCATAAATCTTTATCTTTTGTTCTTTTTTGTGCCTTTTTCTTGGGCTCCCACTTTGGGCCGGTTTATTGGGCTCCCACTTTGGGCCGGCCCAATTGATTTTTTTTTAAATAAAAATTGGTTTGCACAAAATAAGAAGAAAAAAATTATAAAAGTATCGATTTATTCAGATAAAAAAATACAAGGGAATTATCTTTGATACACAATAACTTAAATAATAATCGACAGGGTTCAGAAACGTATCAACTCAGCTCATATAAAAAAAAACAAAAAATTAAACATGAGACCGAAAAAAATAAATCCGAAAAAAAAAATTAACGGCCGCAGCAACGCGCGGATAATCAGGCTTGTTAAAACGCTATAAAGAGACATTCATGTACTCACGAATGAATGTATTTATCAATGCATTAATGGTTATTCCCAAACTCAAAAAAACCCATCGGTCACTTTCATAATTTTGTTTTCCTTGCTTAAGTTATTTCAAAAGGATTCATTCCAATACACACACATATCAATAACCTACAAAAGAAACTAAACAACCACATATACAACCAATATATTAAACCTACAACCTTAAAACAATAAAAAACTATAACTTTATATTTAATAATTCTCAACCACAACCATATTTACTAATAACTATCAAACCAAATCTAATTTATCAATTTTAAACAATATTACCAAAACCAAAACCATACAACCTAAAAAACAAAAATAAAAAAAAAACATAATAAAAAAACTAAACAAATAAATTATAAACCAATATACAACACCCTTAAAATCACTTTCACAAAACTACCCAAGCCCCCAAACCCATTCACAATCCTAAACAAACACACAAAAACCATTAACACCAATTCCAAACACCACCAAAAAAATATAAATATCCCATAACACAACACCCACTCCCTCTAATTACACACAAACAACCACAATCCCCAATTCAAAATTAAAACCATATAACCAAAACCCCAATTATTCAACCACTACAAATCTCCCACATACCCTCCCCTCTCCCCAAAACTACCCAAATTCTCAACAACCTATTTCTCAACACAATCAAACCTAATCAAATAACACCTAAATAATACCAAACAACCATCAACACCAACCAAACACCCACCAAACCATATCCAATAAAAACTCACAACATACAAACTCTACAATATAACTCAATTTAAAAAAAAATCAAAAAAATACACCAACACATAATAAACCCAAAAACTAAAAATTTCAATAACATACAAAAAAATCATTCCCCATATAAATCAATAAATATAAAATCACTTACTCCCCATTCATAATATATAAAATCATAATCAACAACCCAAATTCTCTCTCACGACTCTCACTCTCTCTCGCTCGATGCTCTCACAGAAACACCACGATCTGACATTATATCTAAAGACAAGTATCTAATTTACTGTTCATAGACGACCATACTAGAATATTAGAGTGCCAACGACGGAACACAATGTCAATACTAACTAGCATGAATTACATTATATGTGTGCATACAAGACTCATCTACATACTGCAACCACCTGACTATGACCGCGCGCTGCTAAGTTACTTCTGAACGATGCTCGACTAACACTACCAGTGAGTATAGAAATGTCCATAGGAACCCAATAATGTTGCGGCTCACCACGAGACATAGCCAGGGTTAAAACCTACATACACACACAAAGGAATCGTTGTTTTCAAGTTAGAAACGAAGCCCCCAATACATGAATATTTCTAAGCCGATAGGGTCACTACGCTAAGAAGGCCTAAAGACGAGGTTGACTAATGAAGAGATTTTGGCCTAGAGACGAGTTGACTAATGTAGAGATTTTGGCCTAAATGGGTCAACTAAGTTGTTTTTCATTTTTGTGAAATTAATTTCCTTGTTTTGTGACTTCATAACTACGGATGACCGAGCAGCGGAAGAGCCAAGAAGGCCTAGAGACGAGGTTGACTAATGAAGTGATTCTGGCCCAAGTCTTAGAACCCGTCGAGGGTTCAATCCTAGACAGAGTTAGAGGTTGCCTAGCACTTCATCTTCGTCTTATTCATCTGTACACTCCCACCCCCCGCACAACCGGTATCCCGAGCTGTAATTCCGAGGTATGTGGCAACGAATAATCAACAAATTTCGGCACTATATCAACATTTGATCAATGGAAACATCCCAGGGGTGAATCCGCCCACCCCGCTCGACCCGAGTAAGTTTCTCGATGATGAAGATGATGCATGCCAAAGATGAGTAGTTTGGGATGTATTTGTTCAGGTTAGTCGTTGAGCAATTTCCTATTTTGAACTCGTCATTAACACTTTGTGTTTTTGTTTAAGTTTGTGTGCAAAGATGAAATAACGACTTTAAGCGTTTATCTATCCGATTCGTATGTTTTAGTTATTGTTTGTGTTGATTTGGAGTATGTGAAAAATCTGAAAATTCTAGAAAATTTGATGTAAAAATGGGTCGAAAGACCTGAAAAACGACTAAAAACAGGCTAAAGGTGGTCGCCAATGTTTGAAAAACTTTAGCGACCACTTTTCATCATATAAGTAGTCATAAGTAGTCGACAAATAGTCAAGCTTTAGCGACCACTTTTCAGCGCTTTAATGGTCATTAAAGCTTTTAGTCAAACAATTAAAGCACTTTTAGCGACTACATTGGTTGCTAAAAGGAGTCGCTAGAGATTTTGGTCAATACGTCAAAGCACTTATAGCGACTACACGTAGTCGCTAAAGATGGTGTCGTAAACCTTTTGTAAAAATTCAAACGTAAAAAAAGTCAAAAGTCAGAACAAATAAAGTAACGGTGTAGTTGCTAAAAGTTTTAGGTGGCCACAATTCGCTAAAAGTGATAAACAAATTTTGTTACCCGCGCATCGCTGCGGCACGTTTTGTTTAGAGCGTTGTCTATTATAAAGGTTTCTTTGTCGTTAATTATTACAGACGTTTACTATAAAGCATTACATTAAGCATTACACTATTTAAATAATCACTCATATTTTGCGGTATTTAATGTAATAATCAACATCATATCTCACAATCAATTGTCTACCTAGCATACTCAAACAATGCATACACATGGGCCTTAAAAAAATGTCTTATCAATCCCAAATACTAAAAAGTTGTAACAACATATATGTAGACAAAAAAATATATATTAATCCCATGCGATGCTCAAGTCTTCGAAAGACATTTTGCTATTAACTAGTCACTTTTTAATTAGTTTTTATTTATTTAGAAGTCATTTATAATTTACAACTACAATGATATCAAATCTTCGTAAAGCTTTATAATCTTCCCTCGTTTAGATCTCCTTTTTGACGATATTGTTCGCTTGTCTTTTCATTGGTGCTCTAGTCGTTGTAGCTCAAATTTTGATTGGAACACTTGAATAAAAAATCCTAGTTTCATTATTTTGTAATATTTTCCTAGCTCCTTGCTAGTTTTTATATAAAATGTCGTTCAAAACAAAAAAAGGAGGAGAATTTCATGTATATCCTTGAAAAAGTTAGATATTACGTCAATATCCTTGTAAATTTTGCAATTACGTAAATATCCTTTCAAAACCTGTATAATTCTCATGTATATCCAAAAACTAATTAAACTATATTTATAATGATTTTTATTTCTAAAAGTAATATCTGATATTAAGTTAAATGTTATTTTACACTTTTTACCCCTTTTACCCTAATCAAAGTAATTGACGTACTTCTTCACTCATGATGAATGAGTCGCCATCTTCCCACAACCTGATCTCGAAAAAAGCTTATAACCGTAAGTTGTTATCCTCACTTGATTTCTCTTTGGTTGTTACTAAACTATAGTATGAAAAAGCAAATTATTGAATATTCTTGAGATCCTTTGAAATACTTAAGCAAGGGAAAACAAATTTATGAAAGTGACGATTGGTTTTTTGAGTTTGGGAATAACCATTAATGCATTGATAAATACATTCATTCGTGAGTACATGAATGTCTCTTTATAGCGTTTTAACAAGCCTGATTATCCGCGCGTTGCTGCGGCCGTTAATTTTTTTTTTTCGGATTTATTTTTTCGGTCTCATGTTTAATATTTTGTTTTTTTTTATATGAGCTGAGTTGTACGTTTCTGACCCTGTCGATTATTTTAAAGTTATTGGGTATCAAAGATATTTCCGCGGGTATTTTTTTATCTGAATAAATCGATACTTTTATAATTTTTTTCTTCTTATTTTGTGCAAACCAATTTTTATTTAAAAAAAAATCAATTGGGCCGGCCCAAAGTGGGAGCCAATAAACCGGCCCAAAGTGGGAGCCCAAGAAAAAGGCACAAAATGACAAAATAAGATTTTGATCTTTACTATATGGGATTTAGCCGTACAATAGCAACGTACTTTCGATTTTGTTCCATCTTGGTACGTGAACTTTTTTTTGTTCCACTCAATGTAACGAACTTTCATGTTTTGTGTTACTTTGCACCAACTTGGATAGGCAACCGGATAAAAAGTTTGATTACCGGCTAATAGTCTACGTGGCACGTGAACTTTTTTTCTAATGTTCCGTTTTGGTACGTGAACTTTTTCTAATGTTCCGTTTTAGTACGTGAACTTTTTTTCTATAAAAATGTTTAATACTTTGTTTAAAAACACGAGAATTATTATAAACTTTTTTTTTGCTCCGTTAAAATTTTATAAACTGATTTTTTAAAAGGGCAAATCGCATAAATTTTTTTCGAAATTTAAATTATTAAAAAAAAAATTTGAAAATTTAAATTATTTAAAAAAAAGGTTTTTGGTTAAAAAAAATTTAGAATTTTTTTTCAAAATTAAATTTTTTTTCGAAATTAAAATTTTTTTAAAAAATTAAAAAAAAAAAATTTTAATTTTGGTTAAAAATTTTTTTCAAAATTAAATTTTTTTCGTAATTAAATTTTTTTTCGAAATTATTTTTTTTTAAAAATTAAAAATTTAAAAAAAAAATTTTGGTTAAATTTTTTTTCAAAATTAAAATATTTTTAGAAATTAAAATATTTTATTTTTTTCAAAATTAAATTTTTTTTCGAAATTAAAATTTTTTTAAAAAATTTTAAAAAAAAATTTTTAAAAATTTTGGTTAAAATTTTTTAAATTTTTTTTTCAAAATTAAATTTTTTTTCGTAATTAATTTTTTTTTTTTAAATTAAAAGTTTTTAAAAAAAAAATTTGGATAAAATTTGTTTCAAAATTAATTTTTTTTCGAAATTAAATTACGTATAAAATTAATTAGAAAACAAAAATAAACAACCGTTAGTATAAAGGACTAACGGTGCAAACCAAAAACTTCAAGTGAATACTAAGTTTGTGAATAACCTTCAGTCAGAATGGAGCAAGATTGTCATTGATGTCAAATTAGCAAAAGATATGCACAAATCAAGCTTTGATCAACTTTATGCGTGTCTCAGGAAACATGAGGTTCATGCTAATGAAGTGCATATGATGAGGGAAAGATTTCCTGATCCTCTTGCCTTGGTTGCTAATTCATACATCACACCTCCATACTCTAACAATCATCAACTTCAATACAACTCATCACAGTATCACCAACAGCTTTCACCAATTGCTCAACAATTCTACACATCTTTTCCACAACCACAACCATATGAAGCACCAGTTCATCAGCAATCATACTCTGCACCAGTTGTTCATCAAGCACCAGTGGTTCATCAACAATCTTACCAAACACCTACTCCTCAACAACAATCACTAGTGGTGTTTCCTTAATTGGATTCAGGACTTATAGTACCATCATTTCTTCCCAGATGATCCAATTGCTAGTCTAAACAAAGCAATGGCATTCATCAGCACAGCATTTGCCTCACGATATCCACTAACCAATGACCAACTCAGGACCTCTTCCAATCCAAGGAACTAAGCCACTATTCAAGATGGCAGGGTCACAGTGCCGAATTTTCAGGGGAGACAGACTCAGGGTTATGCAGGCAGTAGACCAAAGGGTAATGCTAATGGACAGGGGTTAATAGAAATATGGGATATTCTACAACAAATCATACAAAGGTTATTAATTTTTACAACTATAGGGGTGAAGGTCATATGGTAAGACAGTGCACTCATCCAAAGAGGCCAAAGAAATCAAAGTGGTTTAAAGAAAAGATGCTGCTTGCTCAAGCTTAAGAATCAGGGGTTATTTTTGATGAGGAACAACTAGCATTCTTAGTGGATCAAGAAGACAGAGTTAAATCAGGCCCAGACACTCAGACAATACCAACTATTGCTATCTTCCAGCCTAATAATCTTGATGCATTCGACTCAGACTGTGATGAAGCTCCATCGGCAAGTGCGGTTTTTATGGCTAAACTCTCTGCTTATGATTTAGATGTTCTCTTCGAGGTACATAATTACAACACTTATCAAGAAAATAATACGATTGATCAAAGTGTTCAAGAGATGCAGTATTCTGAACAACCCATTTTTGTTGATGATACAAATATTGAAATTACAAGTGACAGCAATGTTATTTCATATGAGCAATATTTATAACAAAATGAAAATGAAGTTGTTCAATATACTACTTCCTCTGAACAACAAGATGCAATGATAATGTCTGTAATAGAGGAAATGTCTAATCAAGTAGCAAAATGCAATGCGGTTAATCTGGATAATAAGACTGTTGATAACGCCTTAATTATACATGTTTTAGGTGGCATTATTGTATATATTTTCATCATTTCTCGTGAACTTTTGATACTTAATAGCATGAAATATGTGTAGGTTCACTTGAATACACTACAAGCTCAGAAGTACTCAAAATGCAAGTGTTTATATCCTTTAGAAATAAAGATGGAAGAAAATAAAGAATAATTTCCAAAGACTGAAGAAAGTACGTTGCACTTCCCCTGAAGTGCGCCGCACTTGACCCTGAAATAAATGAAGACAGTTACTATACAAAGTGCGCTGGTTTTTCCCAAATGTGCGCCGCACTTACCTTCAGTGTTAAATGAAACTTAACTGACATATGTAGAAGTACATCGCACAATTATATTTGTGCACCACACTTCTGATCTGGAGTAGCCTATAAGTAGCAATCAAATTCTAGCCATTTGAAATCAATCAATCAATCTATAATCAATCTACAACACACCCAACTCATACTATCATTGGAGAGGAGGAAGGAGTGGTGAGGATCTTAGGATCTAATGATCCAAACACCCCTTTAATCCACCACTTACCACCATATCACCACCACTCTCTCCACCGCGATCCACCACTGATTCACCGCCATTTCTAGACCCCAAACACCATTTTTCCAAAATCTAAATGCATTATACCATGAGGATTAGATGATTCACACCAAATATCTAATCCTTTACTATATTTAACCCGTTACCAAACTCACCATTTGGCGACGTGTTCTTGATTTATAGCGGATTTATGATAGCCTCGTGGGTTACCAGTAGGTTCGGATGTTGGTTGTTTGTGGTAGCAATTGGTTATTGGTTTGGTTATGATGTAGTGTTCTTTGTTTGTTTTGGCAATATGTGAAACATGATATAATATTTGGATGATTTTGCTATGACTTATGAATATATATGTTTATGAATTCGATGCTATCTTTGCTTGGATCCTTGTTTATCTTTTGGTATATCATTACAATTAAAATAGGCCAAAAGGGTTAATTATCTTGATGTATTTTGAACCGTTTATCTATGGCATGTCAATATCATACTTGTGAGAATTGTATGGTAAATTGATAAATAGCCCAAGTAGAATGAGGTTTAAGACCCTTCCTTATGTTGATCGAACGGGTTGGGAGGAATTCATATGTATGCATATTTGATATAAACCATTCCTAATGCACTCGTGATGATGTAGTATATAGGCCAAAAGGATTCTATATTATCATTGGTAGATATGCTTGTTATTATGATTACCCGTCATATATGACTTGTATGCTTTGTTTATATGAAGTCTCGCTCTATCTCTATCTATTATGTTATGTGAATCATGCCTTGTTTCTTGCTTACTTTATACACACGTTTTGGCTAATTGATCCGTGACAATCATTTAGCTTTGTTACTTGATAAACAATCTGTGAATTGCTACAAATCCCATGGAGCGACCTGGACTTACCTAATACTATGTTACACTCGATAGGGTATACTTGCCGGAATGCTGTGTTTTTGAAAAAATTAGTATTTCTAGTATTATAAATTTAAAGCTTATGAAAACACACATCAAGTTTTTAGCGCCGTTGTCGGGGTTTTGTTTTAGTTATTTACAGATTGTTTGCTTGTTCTGGTGCATCTTATGTGTGTTTAAATCTCTTAAAACTCTTAAAATCTGTCTGCTATTGCAGAAAGTATGTCGTACTTCTCATGAAGTGCGTCATACTTCCCCTGTTCTCGTTTGTTATTTTGCAGGTTTCCACCCGAAGTAAGCTGGTTTCACACCAAGGCCGGCGCACTTTGCATCTGTGATCTTCTTCCTAAGGTAGCTGATTAAATTCAGTGGTAACACAAAACCCTAAATTGCTAGTCTCATGTATGTAATCGTTTAAAATTTTGTTTTATATGATTTTATGCTTGTAATTTTGTGAATAATTAGTTTGTCATTCAAAAGCGGACTAGAGAACCGATACAGTCGGAAGATTGGATTTGAATGAGAAAAAAAGATTGAGAGTGTGGAAAGTAAATTAAACAATAACAAACCAAAAACGTTTAAGAAAAACTGAAAAATTATGAATTAACTAAAAAACGAGAGGGCACGAACACCCGAACAAAGGGCCAAAAACCTAAATATTTAAATTAACCTACGAAGAAATTTTTTACTTCTAAAACTACTCTAGGAACTATATGCAGAATGAAAAAGACATAGACTGAAAACGGAGGTCGTTTGACCCAAAAGCGAGTCAAAGACAACAACCCCCGAGCCCCTTCTTTAAAAGTCAAAAAGTTACAAAAATGACCCTACGAAATTTTTTGCATTTTTCCTACAAACTATATGACTAAATAAAATTTTCTAAAAAAGAAAAAAAAAATTTGATAATTTTTGTATTTTTTATGAATTTTTTAAACTTTTAACTAAATTAAATTATAAAAAAAATACTAAACTACTTTTAAAAATTCTGAAAATTTTACCTAAAATACTAGACACTATAATTAACCTACGAAAAATAAGAAACTAAAACTTGGCTTATAAATAAGCCCGAAAATAAGCTGTAAACAGCTTATAGGCAAAAGGGTGAAAAAGTGGTTAAATACCTAAGCCCTTGGGACACTAACGTAAAAGTCCCAAGGGCGCAGCGGTAAGTGTGTTATAAAAGAGGGGAATGTATCGAGGTTAGAGACCCTGGTTCGAGTCTTGCTCACCCGGGTCAACCCCTTGTCTCCCCCTTTTTTTTCTTTGAAAAAACTTTGTGAACCAAAAGTTGTTTAAGCTTGAGAGCTTAACCAACTTTCAAACCTAAAACTTTTTTCTACAAGCTATGAATAAGCTTAAAATGGCCTCTAAAGGTGACCAGAAGCTAAAGAGGGCTTAGGCTAAAAAAGGCTAAGTCTTGGACATTTTTGGACACTTAAGCTAAAGTCTAAACTGAATAAGCTTAAGAGGGTTCCTAAGCTAGCCTAAATAAGCTCTAGGGACTAAAATGTATAAACTAAATAAGCTGGGAAAAGGGCTTAAACTGAAAAGACAGAAGCTTAACAAAGCTTAAAAGGCAAAAGAGGCTAAGCTTCTTGACTGTTGGCACTCAAATAAGCAAAGAAAATAAGAAAAATAAGCATACACACTAACTACACAAACAAAATAAGCTACTTAGGACAAGAATAAGCAACTGAGTTAAACTTAATAAGCTAGAATGAAAATGAGCAATCCTTAAACTAAGCTAAGCAAAAACAGTAAGAGGGCTACTTTGAGCTTAAAAATAAGCTATCAAAGGGGCTTTTTAAGGATAGAAACAAAGAGGGCTTATCAAAGAGCTTATGGGCTCTTAAGATAAGCCAAAAGCTAGGGCTTAAGTTCACTAAAAAGCTAGATGGGTGGGCTTAAAGTTGGCCCCCTAGCAACCAGGGCAAAACTAAGCTAAAGCAAGCTTAATTTGTCAAAGCTTATTTAAGGCTGTCAAATAAGCTTAAAATAAAAAGCAAAGTTAAAACAGCTAAAGAACACTAAGAAATGAACTTGTGCACAAATTTTGAGCTTCTAAAACACTAATAATCCTGCTGCTTTTAGAGAATGAAAAAGGGCTTTTAGCTTTTATAAAAATGACACTTGAAATTTTGGCAGGTTTGACTCAACAAGTCAAAATGAATCAAGTGGGTTTTTGTCAGTTTGTTTTAAAACACACAATGACAACACTTTTTTTGACACTAAAACTCAATGTATACAATGGCTTTTATTAAATATAGCCATTGTATCCCTTTTAAAAAAAACCCACATGTTTTGACAATAGCTAAAAAAACTTTGAAAAACAGTTTTGAGCTTAAAGATTTTGGAAAACAGGCTTGAATAAGCTTAAAAACTTAAGCTAAAACTAACTTTGTGACCACAACCCATACAAAACTTGTTTTGACCCGTTTTCATGCTTAACCCAAACAACCCCCTTAATATCTTAAAAGTGACTTTAAAAACACACAAGAACTGTTTTAAACTTAAAATTTTTAAAGACTACTACTAATTAAGCAATATTAAGCAATAAAATTATGAGAAGCTAAACAAATAAGCACTTTTAAAGACTGTTAAGCTAGTGACTTAAATAAGCTCAATTAGGCAGTTTTCAATCAAATTGCATGAAAATGAAAATGAAAGCACTAAAAGGCATACTTAAGCATTAATGAGCATAAATAAGCACAAAAGAACATTAATAAGTCTAAAAATAAGCCAAAACAGTGCAAACAGTAAAAAAAAGAATACTCACAGGAGTCCAAATGAATAAGGTCCTAAATCCTAATTCCTAACCCCCTAGTCCTTTGTTGTTCTGAATACACTCAAAACCCAAGGTCTCTTCCAGGTTTAGGCCATGCTTCCTTTTGCTTATCAACAACAAAAATATAAATAGCTTTTTGAGAACATGAATTTAGATAAACATTAATAACTCTATTCCATTAACTTTTAAAAAGAGTACAGAAGAACTTGCAATAAGCTGTAAATAAGCTGAAAGAAACATAAAAAAAGACTTAATTTAAAGAAAGATAAAGAACATCTACCCTACATACTACATTCGGCCCCATACCTCCAATAGATACTAAGAGCTAAGTCTTCAGCCCTTCTTTCTTGTGTTTCTTCTGTGAGAGACTTCGAAGCCCTAATCCTAGCCATCCATGGTCCTTGTGCTTCTTTTAAATTGATCACAGCCATTGATTCGGCAAAAGAACATGGAGAATGGTGAGATTGCCAACATGGCAATGCTTTAGGGCTGGTGGGAATTATAGTGGAGGAGGGGGGTGATGTTTACTACACTACCTCATGAGTTGAAAGGGTTATGGGATAAAAACGGGGTGGTTAACCCGTGACTTGTTTGGGGGGAACAATGGGCGGGAAAAACTGTTTTGAGGTTAACAGGCAAAGGTTTTGGGAAATGGCAAACATTGGTCCCTCAATGTGTATTGTTGATTTTACAATTTCTTCTTAGGTAAATGAAAGTTTAGGGACTTTGGCAGTTTCAGTCCCCAAAGGTTATAATGATCATTACACCACAAGTCCTTGTGGGATGTGGTTTTGGGGACTTGGCAGTTTTGCCCCTTGTGGTTTAACTTTTCCAAATTGGCAGTTTTGCCCCTTCTCTTTATTTTCTTCCTTTTCTTCTTTAAATAAGTTTAGGGATTTAACAAGTTTAGTCCCTAAACTTGTTTTTCTTGACTTTTGGCTTCGGGTTTGTCGGGGTTGACTTGGGTTGACTTTTCTACACTTGGGCTTGGACTTGACTGTGTCTTTTCCACGCTTTTCCATTCCGTGTCCGGTTTTGTCGTTTTGGCTTCGTTTTTCGTCCTTTTCTTAGATATCCGTTCCTGCACAACACAATTAGCAAAACAAGCATATATTTGGCATTTTAAGTCTGTTTTTTGTTATTTTAACTTGTTTTTAAAGGTAAAAGGTATGTGTAATTAAACACATACCAAAATCCCCCATACTAAGGTATTGCCGTGTCCTCACGCAATGCTATGAAGTAAGCATTTACGAAAACTAACAATCTCAATCCCCCTCGACTAATAACCTCAAAAAGTAGCTAAGTGTTCGTCAAGGAGAACTAAATAATCAATAGCTTCGACAAGTCCCGTTTTCACCATTTTTATCTATACACTAACTATCCTTAATATTTTTGGATTTTCCCTTTTTTTTTCTCGACTACCTGTTTGACTTCCTTTATTATATCAACATTGGGATCATAGAATGAGAAGCGTCCATAGAAAGATCTACGGATGTCCGAATGGATAAATTCATCGCCCCGACAAGATTTTTTCATAGTCCAAACCACGCAATTAAACAGATCATTAGTCCAATATTATAGTCTAAATGCTAAGCACTCATACTTATGACTTGTGAACTTTTAGCTCCCAACATGGATATATGATTTAAATGTGTGTACTCATTTCAACTCAACCATAGATCAACTTATTTCCATAGTCGTGATTCAAGATGAATCATGACTCAAAGCAACAACTTATTAGGTCCTTGTAACTTGATTTTAAAGAACGAAAATTTAACTGTAGAACTTTTTGCAACATCTTCATCATTATAATCATAAGTTCTTAAAGCTAGGAATGCGTTGCTTAGTTTGAACACCTACCTAGGCCTCGCTCCCTAGTAGGATATCACAACCAACGACCGGTGTTCTTAGTTTGAAAACCCACCCCGTTGCTAGCGTAGTGGGAAATCACATCAACACCTTCTTCCTAATATGGCTAAGGATAGGTGTCTTAGTTTGAACCCTCACCTAGACCTCGCTTCCTGGTGAGATATCACAACACACCAAATCCCTAGAAGTTACAGATGACTAGTTTGAACCCCCACCTTGTGGTTATCGGAGTGGGATATCTCACGACACATCTTTTAACTTGTTCCATATAATCAAATGTATGCTTTATTTTGGCATAATTTCCAATATTCATGCATTTTTGCATTCAATAACTTCATTCATGCTTCTTTGGCATTTTAACTTTCAAATTACTAAGAACAGAAAAATCTCGCTTTAAAGAATCAAGTTACAAATTTGAAGCTTTTTCTAAAAACATTGATTGACTTAGTTGAATTGAAATGAGCACGTATGATTAGGCGGATTAGAAGCTAATGGGAGAAAAAGCCACAAGTTACTCATATAAGTTTTAGAAGAATCTTGCTCAGCACATAAACTTATATTTAACTCTATCATTTCTTGTTCTTCACCTTATTAAAATTCGAAGCAATCGAATTCGTGAAAGCTTAGCCTACAAGCGGTAAGTTGAGGAACTAGCTAGGGCTCAACACGCCCGATCGAGTCAAAAATTATTCTCATTCTACCCATTAGGAAAGTCAAAACTGTGACAAAACACTTATTTTATTTTTGAAAATTTTTTAAAAATTTTCAATTTTTTGGTATTTTTGCAAAAATTTGGTGGTAAAAACGGGATTACGTGATAACAACGGCTGCAGGCAAAAATCAAATCGAAGATCCCCCCCCATACTAGAACTAAACATCGTCCTCGATGTTTCAAAGGGGTTCCTACACTAAATCCTAAGTCGTTTCATAAGTGTGCCAAAAGATAAAACGTTAGTCGATTAGATTTGGATACTGGATTCCCAAAATGAAGCTGAGGATGTGAAACTCATGTGGATACTGCGAGCACGAGAGTCTTCACAATCCGGGAAATCCTGGACATACAACACAAAGCACACAAAACATGGACAAAACACGGGTAATGGAAAATGTAAGCCTCCTCACACAAAAACACTTATTTATTACTACTACTGATAAGCATGGGGTGCCTCCCACGAAGCGCTTGTTTAAGGTCGCTATGCTTGACCCGTCCCCGAATTTATTGGTCCATGGGGAACGTCTGGAGATCCGGGACAACCTCGGTTGGTATGTCCCCTCCAAAGTAGTGTTTCAAACGATGACCATTCACTTTGAAATTTGGCCCGGAGTTTTGGGATAACTCGACAGTGCCATATGGAAAAACTTGGGTTACAGTGAATGGTCCACTCCAGCGGGTCTTAAGCTTGCCCGAGAAAATCTTTAATCTAGAGTTAAAGAGGAGGACTACGATCTCCGACGTTGATAACGTGCGGGTTTTTTAATCTTGGAGTCATGGATTCTCATTGTTTTTCTCTTAATAGATCAAGAAGAGTTTTCATAGGCATGATCACGAAGTTCATTAAGTTCATTGAGTTGAACTTTTCTGTGATCACCCGCTGTTTTGATATCAAAGTTTGTATGCTTAAGGGCCTAGTAAGCTTTGTGCTCGAGCTCAATCGGAAGATGACATGCCTTCCCAACACTAACTTTATATGGAGTACACCCGATGGGTTTTTGTAAGCTGTGCGGAAAGCCCAAAAAGTGCGTCATCTAATTTATTCCAACCAAAGGCAGATTTCGCCCACGATCCTTCCAAATCCTTTCAAACCACGATTATTTGATACCTCAACTTGTCCACGTTGTTTTGTGGATTGATACGCGGTGGGGAGAGACGATGAGTTACTCATCCGTATTTAAGCAAGACCTTTGAAAATTGGTCATTGCAAAAATGGGTTCCGCGATCACTATGATTGCACGAGGGCACCAAATCGGAGAAGAGAGTTTTAAGAAATTGCAAACAACTCGGCATCATTTGGTGGGGAGCGCTTTTTGCTTCAACCCATTTGATAAGTAATCGACAGCCATGAGTATCTATTTGTTCCCAACACACTGAAGACGGGAACGGGCCCCCATAAATCAATGCCCAAAATGTCAAAGATTTCGCAAACTTTGGATAGAGTTTTGCGGCATCTCATCACGTTGCGAAAATTTTGCCTGACGTTGAACAAATTCAATCAAAACATCGGGTGACAAAGTCATGGGCATCCTTGTAGATCGTGGGCCAATAAAATCCTAAATCGAAGACCATTTAGCTGTGAAATTGGCACCGTAGTGTCCCCCTGTGGGTCCACTGTGGCAAGCTTTGAGAATGTCAAAAGCTCTTGCCCCGAAACACAACGCCTAATTACTTGGTCAGCACAGATCCTGAATAGAAAGGGGTCGTCCCATAAGTAATGTTTAACATCTTTGAAGAATATATTCTTCTGTTGGGACGACATTCCCTTGACAATAAACTTTCCCGCATGGTTAGGTTCGCAAAAACTACAAACCCATAGGGGTACTATCACTTTAAGATCAATAGATCCAAGGGTTTTCTGAGAAATTGTCTTCATTTATTTCCTTGTTTCTCGAACTTATCTTGGTGAGGATTTTCCAGTCTTGAAAGATGATCCTGCAGCAAGATTATCTGCTCCTTTTTTGTCTATGAACAATCAATGTCAAATTTCTTGGAGCAAAAAGAATCCCCGCATCAGTCTTAAGAATGCCGTTAGCATCCCTTCATGCAAAGAGATAACTTAATGGCGAATTGTCTACACATGCTTTTGGACATAACAAGATATGAACGGAATTTTTCGAAAGCATACACCACGGCAAGTAATTCTTTTTCGGTCGTAGTGTAATGAGTTTGAGCCTCGTTCATATCTTTGCTAGCACCGTGTATAGGTTGAAAATGCTTGTTTTTTCTTTGCCCAGAGGACTCCCCAATTGCGAAGATCGCTTGCATCACACATTAGTTTCAAAAGGGCAAGTCCAGTCGGGAGCAAATTAAGATCGGAAGCCTCAGTTAATTATCTTTTTGAGTGTATTAAAGGATTCGAAACACACTTCTGAGAAAGAAAATGGAGTCTCATTTTTCAAGCAAGTGAGTCATATACGGAGCAATTTTTGAAAAGTCCTGAAGAATCGTCGGAAAAAACCTGGCGTTTGCCCAAGGAAACTCGGAACCACCCTTTAGACAGTAGTCGGATGAGTGAAAGTTTGGCTATAACTTCAACTTTAGCACGATGACCTCATCCCCGACTTTGACATTTTGTTCCAAGAACAAAGCCTTCCTTTTACCATAAAATGGCTTTTTCTCCCAAGTTTAGGGACAAATTGGTGTCTTCACACCGTTTTAACATTTTCTCCAAATGGGATAGGCATGTAGAGAAAGAATCTCCGAAGACCGAGAAGTCATCCATGAATACTTCCATTGTTTTTTCGATCATGTCATGGAAGATTGCCATCATACATCGTTGGAACGTGCCGGGTGCGTTGCATAGCCCAAAAGGCATGCGGCGATAGGCAAATGTTCCGTATGGGCAAGTAAAAGTTGTCTTCTCTTGATCCTTCGGGTCAATGGGAATCTGAAAATAACCCGAGAATTTCCATCGAGGAAACAATAGATTGTTTCCCCGCGAGTCTTTCGACATCTGATCCAATGAGGCAATGGAAAATGGTCTTTTCGGGTGGCCTCATTCAACTTCCTGTAGTCAATGCACACTCTCCACCCCGTGACCAATCGAGTTGGTATCAAATCATTATCATCATTCTTGACAACAGTTATACCACCCTTCTTTGGTACACAATGTATTGGGCTTACCCATGGACTGTCAGAGATCGGATAAATTAATCCGGCGTCAAGAAGTTTTTCAACCTCTTTTTTGATGACGTCATGGATCTTTGGGTTTACCCGTCTTTGACTCTGAACTGTTGGTTCGTAGTCCTCTTCATACGGATTTTGTGAGTACAAAACTCTGGGTCAAACACCTTTGAATTATCGGAGAGTTTCCAAGCGATGGCTCGCTTGTGGGACTTTAGAACCTTGATAAGAGCTGCCTTTTCCTCATCCTTTAAATCTTTCGCAATTATGACTGGCAACTTGTCGTCGCCTTCCAAAAATGCATATTCTAAATGAGGTGGCAAGTCTTTGAGTTCAACCTCGGGAGGCTCATCAAATGATGATTTAGTTTCAACAACACTTTAAAGCTCTTCCCCGGATTTCGGTGAATAATCTTTATGATTCGGAAGAGGAGGCAACGGTTCACTATTGAGAAGTGCTTCTAGAATAAGAATGTCACCCTATCCGGATCATAGAAAGTACATCCAATATCCCCGTAAAATTGTCTCATCAATGCAGCTATAAAACATTTTCCTTCTTCAAGAAGGGAGAAAACACTATCTCCAAAAGGAGTTTAGGTTGGTGAAGAATTTGAAACAATATGATTGTAATCCTGAGAAGAGATTACCGTATGCAACTGAATCAGAAAAACCAGGACTTCTTGTGAGTATTCTTTCACGATGCCAATTCAATGCGTCGATTCGGTTGGCCTCATATGAACGTAATTGGCCGTTATCTCGAAGTTTGGTCCAGATGGAGGATGGCCTCTTTGCCAACACGAAGGGTTATTTCACCTTCGTAAACATCTATTAATGCACGACTGGTCTTTAAGAAACTTCTCTTAGGATTAAAGGTACTTCGGGGGTCTGGCTAAAATATCAACGACCGACAAAAAACTGCCAGAAACTGGAAACTTTCCCACCATTATAAGACGGACGTCTTTAGCAATACGATTGTTCAGTGATTGAAACGATCTCTATGCTCATCGTCATGCAAGTTATTTTATTTCGGAAGAGAAGATCTTCCAGACGTGAAAATGTGCATAAGATTATGCTTGCGCCGAATCGGCCAAGGCGTTGCAATGTCTCTCTATATATATCTCTCTATCTATCCAAAAAATTCACAAGGAATGAGAAATCGCCAGGGTCGTGCCAAGTTTTTAGTAACTTGTTTAGGATACTTCTGAGCAAGTTTCCGATCAAATAGGAGTTCTAGCCATAACACTCAACTTCTCTTGTTTCGAGAAAGGTTTTAGAGGTCGAGGCAATTTTGGCATAGGGCAGGCACTCCGTAAAGCTAATATTTCGAAACTCAAATCTCTAAAGATTTTCGTAAAAATTCTCAATTTAGATCGTTAGCTTTTTCACGGCCGCCTTTCATCATTTCTTTCTTGAAGGAACACGGAATCGGAATGATTGTTGGTTAGCCTTGGAGCACAAACAGGGATCAACAACTGCTCGGAATGGATTTTGATGATTGGACTTGAACTACAGGAGGTTGGATGTCTTGGTGCTTTCCGTTATTAGTAGAAGCACTGTATCTTTATAACCTCGGTATCACGATTCATCACTTCGGATGAGAAGATGAATGTAGAAGGAATGCGGGTCCTTGATATGGGCAACACCACACCACTTCGGGTGGTGAAAAATCCTTATCAAATCTTCCTTCGGGTTGGTATGGTGTTACTGGCGAGAGTTCCCGAAACCTTAGGTAGAGAGCGGTTAATTCATTTTGATAAAGTGACCTACATGCTTATCAAGCCTTTGATTTGAAGTAGCCAAGTTGTCAAGTTGACTTGCAGGTTTTGAATCTTGGTTTTGCCAAACTTATATTTGGTTTTGCATATTCCTCATAAACGCATCCTAGCCTTTAACGTAGACTATCAAATCGGTTCCTTAAGACGACGCTTTGTGTCTGAGGAGCGGAGCTTGGTAACCAGAGCTTGATAAGCTGGGGGTTATTAACCTGGGGTTGAAAATTTGGTCCTTGACAAAATTATTACCAAACCCGATTTTGGTTAAATTTGTGTCCCCCGATTTTTGATTGAAATTTATCCTCCGATTTTGGTTGTTTTGAAGGCTTTGCATAGGAGGACAACGGGAGGTCGAATTTAGTTACAACCATTTGGACGGTCGGTGCAACTAAAAAGGTATTCCCCTGATTGAAATTAGCCGCGGCGGCTTTGAGAAACAAAGCTTGAATGTTAGTCATATGAAAACATTGCCAACGGTGGCGGGGACAATCTTTGATACGAATGAGCTTCCACCATGCAATTTACACAACTATTCCTCGACCGCTTTTAACGGATGCGGGAGTTTGTGAGCGAGAGTTTGGGATTGATTTTTCATATCAAGGAAGCAATGCTTTGGGGGAGATTGAAATGAGTAATTGAGAAGGTTAGTGTTGAATGGATATTGAGGACACAGAAGATGAGGACAGAATGCTGATTGAGAGCATATCTTATGAGTTCAGAGACATCACGGAGATATACCGAGGTGAGTGCTTGTACACACTTTAGCAAACAACGGGTTGGCTAGTTCGAGAATTACGAACTTTGGATTTGCTCATGATTGATTTTAGACATTCTCGGGCATTTTATCCAAAAAGTTACCACCTTCGATCAGAATTCAATGAAGTCTTGATCATCGAGTTCAAGGCATTAAAGAATGTATCGAGTTGATGCAATTTCTGAACAACCATGATGTGAAGTGGCATAGGGTGCCCCTAAGAAGATCATTGAAACGGTCCCCATGCTTCTAAAATGATTCCTTCAAATCTTTGCTGAAATCTCGTGATTTCATTACTTAGATTTTAGTCGTTTAGATGGAGAAGAATTTGTTAATGATTCGACACAAGACATACCCATTGTAAGAATCGAATTCGAGGGGGGTTCTTTTGTCAAGCCAAAACCGGCTGCTCCCTCGAGGGAAAATTGGGAAAAGCATTAAGCTTAAACCGACGTACTCGGGACGCTCGGTATAACATCATCGTCGAAGTGATCTTGTTGAAATAACGGAATGTGAGCATGTGGTCTTCTTTTATCTCATGTCCAAAAAATGATTGTTTTGAACAAGATTAAGTAGACCATGCTTTGATCTCAAAATTGGTTTTCGTTGATCTCATGGAACAACATTGCATCCTCGTAACCCTCAGTGGGGTGCTTCGAGCAATTGAGCATAGTACGATTATCGTCCATCGTAACTATGAGGATTGAAAGTTTCATGATTGTTAGTTGGTTTTCTCAAGATTTGTGATATCAACAGAAGTTTGCCAGGCTTGTGTTGTCGACTTCTACGGGCTTTGAGAACGAGTGTGCATGCACAAATAGAAATTTAAAAAAAGAAAATTTTTACATACTAATTTTTTTTTTTTTTTGGTTTTTTACAATGATTATTCACAATTGATTTTAACGGACCAATGAGATAAGAACAACTTAAAAAACCAAATAATCTACTGTACTTCACGTATCTTCTTAAAAAAGATAAACTCACAGGTGATGTCTCGTAGGAGTAGGAAATAGCGCGAAGCTTATTTCTCCTTTCGGTCGTAGTTCCTGCGAACACCCCTCCTTATACCCCACTTTATGTATTGTTTAACTTTTCAAGGTGAGCCGTATGAACGCGAAAGAGACACAAAAAGTGCAAGTTTTTAAATCTTTGTTCGAGATGGGAACCAACAAGTTCCATCACCGAAAGTTATTATGATAATACCAGAACACATTCAGTGTGAGAATATGATATTTTGGTATTTAACCATTTGTTGTCAACTGGTTTATATTGATAATTACAGACAATGTATTTATCTTTTGGTTTTTTTTTTTTTAGTTTTTTTTTTAAAATGATAATTATACTAAAAAAATGAAAATATTTTTGTACTTTTTGGGGTTCTTTTTTTTAGATAATATTCACAGCTTCAAAAACAAATGCCAAACGTAACGATAATCGTTTTTCCAAGCCTCCCCGGCAGCGGCGCCAAAAATTGATTGGTCTAAACTACACCTTAAAATATATATAATATATAATAAAATATAAAATATATATAGTAAGAATAGTCTAGAAACAAAATCAATAAAACCGAGAAGTATTATAGAATGTTCCCGGATCGTTTATCCCCAACGAGGCTGGACTGGAGAATCGATACAGTCGGAAGATTGGAGTTTGAATGAGAAAAATGATTTGAGAGTGTGGAAAGTTAAATTAAACAATAACAAACAAAAACGTTTAAGAAAAACCTAAAAATTATGAAATTAAGCTAAAAAACGAGAGCACGAATCCCGAACAAAGGGCCAAAAACCTAAAATCTTCAAAATTAACCCTACGAAGAAATTTTTATCTAAACTACTCCTAGGAACTAATAATGAAGATGAAAAAGGACTAGACTGAAAACGGAGGTCGTTTTACCCAAAAACGATTCAAGACAAAACCCGCCCCCGAGCCCCGTTCTTTAAAAGTCAAAAAGTTACAAAAATGACCCTACGAAAATTTTTATATTTTTCCTACAAACTATATGACTAAATAAAATTTTCTAAAAAAGAAAAAAAAAATTTGATAATTTTTGTATTTTTTATGAATTTTTTAAACTTTTAACTAAATTAAATTATAAAAAATACTAAACTACTTTTAAAAATTCTGAAAATTTTACCTAAAATACTAGACACTATAATTAACCTACGAAAAATAAGAAACTAAAACTTGGCTTATAAATAAGCCCGAAAATAAGCTATAAACACTTATATGCAAAAGGGTGAAAAAGTGTTAAATACCTAAGCCCTTTGGACACCTAACGTAAAAGATCCCAGAGGGCCGCAGCGGCACATAGTTGATGTGTATAAAAGAGGGGATGTATCGAGGGTAGAGACCCGGGTTCGAGTCTTGCTCACCCGGGTCACCCCTTGTCTTCCCCTTTTTTTTTTTTTTTTTTTGAAAAACTTTATGAACCAAAGTTGTTAAGCTTGATGAGCTTAACAACTTTCAAAACTACAACTTTTTCTACAAGCTTATGAATAAGCTTAAAATGGGCTATACTAAAGGTGAAGAGCTAAAAGTGGGCTTAAGGCTAAAAAAACTAAGTCTTGGACATTTTTGGACACTTAAGCTAAAGTCTAAACTGAATAAGCTTAAGAGGGTTCCTAAGCTAGCCTAAATAAGCTCTAGGGACTAAAATGTATAAACTAAATAAGCTGGGAAAAGGGCTTAAACTGAAAAGACAGAAGCTTAACAAAGCTTAAAAGGCAAAAGAGGCTAAGCTTCTTGACTGTTGGCACTCAAATAAGCAAAGAAAATAAGAAAAATAAGCATACACACTAACTACACAAACAAAATAAGCTACTTAGGACAAGAATAAGCAACTTAGTTAAACTTAATAAGCTAGAATGAAAATGAGCAATTTAAAAACTAAGCTAAGCAAAAACAGTAAGAGGGCTACTTTGAGCTTAAAAATAAGCTATCAAAGGGGCTTTTTAAGGATATAAACAAAGAGGGCTTATCAAAGAGCTTATGGGCTCTTAAGATAAGCCAAAAGCTAGGGCTTAAGTTCACTAAAAAGCTAGATGGGTGGGATTAAAGTTGGCCCCCTAGCACCAGGGCAAAACTAAGCTAAAACAAGGGCTTAATTTGACAGCTTATTTTAAGCTGTCAAATAAGCTTAAAATAAAAAGCAAAGTTAAAACAGCTAAAGAACACTAAGAAATGAACTTGTGCACAAATTTTGAGCTTCTAAAACACTGATAATCCTGCTGATTTTAGAGAATGAAAAAGGGCTTTTAGCTTTTATAAAGATGACACTTGAAATTTTGGCAGGTTTGACTCAACAAGTCAAAATGACTCAAGGGTGTTTTGTCAGTTTGTTTTAAACACACAATGACACACTTTTTTGACACTAAAACTCAAGTATACAATGGCTTATCTAAATAAGCCATTGTATCCCTTTTAAAAACCACAGTTTTGACAATAGCTAAAAAAACTTTGAAAAACAGTTTTTGAGCTAAGCATTTTGAAAACACTTGATAAGCCTTAAAAACTTAAGCTAAAACTAACTTATGACCCCAACCCATACCACACTTGTTTTGACCCGTTTTCATGCTTAACCCAAACACCCCTTAATATTTTAAAAGTGATTTTAAAACACACAAGAACTGTTTTAAACTTAAAATTTTTAAAGACTACTACTAATTAAGCAATATTAAGCAATAAAATTATGATAAGCTAAACAAATAAGCACTTTCAAAGACTGTTAAGCTAGTGACTTAAATAAGCTTAATTAGGCAGTTTTCAATCAAATTGCATGAAAATGAAAATGAAAGCACTAAAAGGCATACATAAGCATTAATGAGCATAAATAAGCACAAAAGGACATTAATAAGCTAAAAATAAGCCAATAAGCAGTGCTACAGTAAAAAAAAGAATACTCACAGGAGTCCAAATGAATAAGGTCCTAAATCCTAATTCCTAACCCCCTAGTCCTTTGTTGTTCTGAATACACTCAAAACCCAAGGTCTCTTCCAGGTTTAGACCATGCTTCCTTTTGCTTATCAACAACAAAAATATAAATAGCTTTTTGGACAGAATTTAGATAGAACTTTAATAACACTTCATTAACTTTTAAAAAGAGTACAAAGAACTTGCAATAAGCTGTAAATAAGCTGAAAGAAACATAAAAATGACTTAATTTAAAGAAAGATAAATGACTATCTACTCCTACAAACAAAATTCTGCTCACATAGCCTCCCTATTTATACTAAGAGCTAAGTCCTTCAATCCCTTCTTTCTTGTGTTTCTTCTGTGAGAGACTTCAAAGCCCTAATCCCAGCCATCCATGGTCCTTGTGCTTCTTTTAAATTGATCACAACCATTGATTCGGCAAAAGAACATGGAGAATGGGTGATATAGCCAACATGGCAATGCCTTTAAGGATGGTGGGGAATTATAGTGGAGGAGGGGGGTGATGTTTACCCATGGTGTTGAAAGGGTTATGGGATAAAAACGGGGTGGTTAACCCGTGACTTGTTTGGGGGGAAAAATGGGCGAGAATAACTGTTTTGAGGTTAACAGGCAAAGGTTTTGGGTAATGGCAACATTGGTCCCTCAATGTGTATTGTTGATTTGCAAGTTTCGTCCTTGGTTAATGAGAGTTTGGGGACTTTGGCATGTTTCATCTGCCCTGAAATTATATAAGGCAATTCATCACAAAGTCCTTGTGGGGGTGAGTTTTGGGACTTGGCAGTTTTTGCCCCTGTGGGTTTTAAAACTTTCCAAAATGGCAGTTTGCCCCTTCTCTTTATTTTCTTACCTTTTCTCTTAAATAATATAAGGGATTTAGCCAGTTTATCCCTAAACCTTTGTTTTCTTGACTTTTGGCTTCGGGTTTGTCCGGGGTTAGGACTTGGGTTACTTTCTACCACATGGGCTTTAGGAGCTTGACTGTGTCTTTTCCCCCATCCAAACGCTTACCATTCCTGTGACCGGGTTTTGTCGTTTTGGCTTCATTTTTCGTCCTTTTCTTATATATACCAGTTCTAAACAACACAATATCAAACAAGCGCATATATTTGGCATTTTAAGTCCGTTTTTGGTTATTTTAGCTCGTTTTTAAAGGTAAAAGGTATGTGTAATTAAACACATACCAATTTTCCATACGCGTCTTCTCCTACAAACCCATTTTCACTTCGTCTAACCGTTTTGTGAAAGATGATTCAAGTTCTAAAATGATTATCTTTTATGGACTGCATCTTTGCATTCATAGACTAGATCCATTTATTGGATTCAAGATCCAACAATGTATCTCTGTAGTTAGCAAGTTTACTACGATCCTCTAACTTATATTCCTCAACATTGATATAAAAATATCACTTAGGTACTTGAGATATCCTTGCGGTTCTATGAATTTGAGTTACATCACTTTGAGCTTTAACATTTACATGTCCAGCCTTATTGTGACGCTCACTAGTGTATTCAGAAAGTTGTGTATTTTGTTCTTGAATCTCTTCAAGATCTACAGATGCTCTCACTTACTTCTTGTAAGAAGAGACCATTCTCTAAATACTCAACAGATTGAGCAACAATGAATTATTCTTATTTAAGACATACAAAATACATTAACAACTCTCGACTCTAGTTTGTTAATAGCATGCTTCATAAGATATTAACCAGTTTATAACTTTAATCAAGACTAATAGGATTCATCCCATTCCAGAACTTGATGGTGTCTTAGTTACCTTCTAGGTTGGATTCATATTGAGTAAATGCATGACATACTCAACTTTCTAACCTTGATAGATTTCGAGGTAGAATAGTTAAAGTTATCATAGACCAAAAAATATTAATAGAGTTTGATTTAACACATCAAGCATACTATAAATATGTAGTATTCTATAAGTATTAGGATTGTGACACAATACCATAATTCCTAAGATAACTTAATACTCTTCGGGTCACATACATGCCAATTGGGTCGAACTGAATTGCATCCATAATATTTTCAAACTAATTGCATGTTATAACGTATAAGTCTTTGAGTATTTCAAAGAGTTTATATACATATCTTTCCGAGAAGACATAACATGTTAATCCCTAACTATACGTTTTAATTTTTGAATAGTTCAAGAACTTATTTTGTAAGTCTCTTCTAGAAGACATAACATTTTAAATCTTACTATACGTTATACGCTTTTAAATAATTCCAGGACTTCATGTTTTTGTCTTAACATGAAGACATAATCATACTAACTAAAGTAATTATGAATGCCTACTCTTGGCTTCAATAGTAAGTTCAAGTTAATTGCATACTTTATTTTATGACTTTACAATAAAACATAATCACATTGACTAAATCGTTATGAATGTGTTTGAAGTAATTTACTTTTATCTAGACATTTTCTCTATATAGGGAAACATATATTTTATGTGTATAAGTCATTAAGAGAAACGATTAATCATATTGTTATGTGTTGTTCCTTGCACACAATTAAGATTTCTCTCACTTTTGCATGACACACCATCATGAATGTAGACAAACAACACGAAGCTTGTTTGTTTGTATGAACAATATGATAGTTTCACAGATAAAATATGATTTAGTCAACCTTAGATAACATTATTTGATTACAAGAATATATCGTTTAACAAGGAATACAATGCATAACTATTCTAATAGATCAAACATCAAGAAGCGACATCAAAAAAGTGACAGGTTATCTTATAAAATAAGATGCAATGTGTTGGGAAATGCTCATGTCTAATTAAATAATTATATGTCTAGAAATACTTGAGCCTATGGGGTCACACATAAATTCATCGAGGTTGTAGAAACTAGAAGGGGGGGGGGGGGTTGAATAGTTTACCATTTTAAAGTTTAATGTTTTAAAATATTAGATTTGATTCATAGTGAAATCAATCAATCATAACAACTACGAGTTGGAATTCGTGATCTAATGCCCTATTATTACACTAATAATATACGAGCTACGCAGAGGAAATTAAACACATATAACATATATAATTCACATAAACAAATAAAAGGAAACACGTACCTTTTATAAAATATAAAGCTATCAAACAACAAAACTTTATTGATCACGTATGTATGATCGTTGAGAAGCATGAAACCCAACCGAGTTACTAAAGAAAGTACCCTCTACGTGTATCCACACTACACGTCTACCAATGCTACCCGAATGCTAGTTCACCGACTAATGATATGTGAAAACCGAGTTCTCGATATACTAGAAGTACCAAAGATCGAAATCCTTTACAAGGGGGATCTTAAAATTGGCACGAGGGAAGAGGACAAGAGAATGTGATGTGAATGAGACCTAGGACCTTGTTTATATAGTGGATAGGAATAGGGCATCCTAAACTATATCTTAAGTGCTAACTACTTACCACAGCCCATCCCTCCCTTAAGCCTTATACCCCCCCTAGACAAAACATCCCCTCAAGTTTGTTATTTTGTTTATGTTATTACTTATGTACATTTATATAATAATTAGAGGGCTAACGGTAAATTATTCGTAAAACAAACAATTTATACGACCGTTAAGAAAATCGTTTATTTAGAATTATTAGTCATATAATTAATATAAAAAAATACTATATTATTATATATACTAATATGATGGATGATCCCCAACTCAAATCTATTCTTTAGCATATAAAGATTATGTTACTTGGATAAATCCAAACAACAATGGTAGAAACTTTGTTGAATACCAAAAGAGAAGCAGAATCTACTCTTTAATATTTCTTAGGAAGAAATATCAATGAAACAGTAAACTTGAATGAACAATGATATAACCAGAAAGTTTCAATATAAAATAATACGAGTACTCTGTCTAGTACTAGGGTTTACAACCTTGAAGCTATGCATGCAACTCTATGGATATATATTTTATAACCATAACCAAGGAGTCCTTTACAAGATAACTACAAATCTTTGAAGATACTCAAGATCTTTTATAATTCTAATCAAATACATATATTTCTAACTTTATAAGATATACACTTTGAATAAGTCCATACATATCTCTTCACACGTCTTTATCTTCATGCAGTTATTATCTTCTTCTGGCAGTCTTAAGTCTTTAACAGTATTAAGTTCTCTTCAGCAGTATTAAGTTAGTACTGGCAGTACTAACTTTTACACTAGCAGTACTAATCAGTTACTACTGGTAGTTATAATTTGAGCAGTACAAACTTTTACTCTTGGCAGTACTAAGTGTAAAGACTTTTAATTCCCAACAATCCTCCCCTAAACTTGTGATTTACCTCCAAATCATCAAGTTTATTTAAATTAAAACTTTGGGCTATGAGAGGATTCTTTTAAACACTTTAATGCCTTGGTCTGTTTGCTAGTATGAAGATTTTCCTTAAAAGCTCATCTGCCATCTCTGAATGTTGATCAACTTGCAGCTTGTTAATCAACATCAACATTAGAAGTCCTCTTGTCAATGGATAATCTTTCTCAACCAGCATGAAAATATCTAATCCTCTCTCTGTTGACACATGATGAACACCACATGTATCATATAACCTCCATGTTAATGGATCATGCATATATCTCTAAAGTTCCAAAAGGTCATCAGTATCAGGTTCAAACAACCTCTTCAATTCAACCCATAATTCTCTTTCTTTGTCGTCAGTAGGTTCTGTTTAACATAATCTTTCTCTAACAAAATCCCAAAGTTTCACTAGATCATCTTTGTCAAAATTATTTAGCATATCTTAAAAGAATTGATATACCTCTGTATGATCACCCACTCTGATGATTTTCTAGTATTTTCTTAAATCTTCAGTGTAAACCTCCTAGTCAATGATTGGGTATTTAGTTTGTAGGGCTTCAACATTTATCCCATCGTCTGGAACTAATTATATAACTTGTATTATTCTGAGACATTCATCTGATTCTTTATCTTTTGATTCTTCAGTTGGTTCTGATTCTTCTCCTATCTTTTGTCTCTTTGAACTTTCTTCACCAAGTTCTTCTTATGCACTTCTCTTTGAACTTACAGTTACAACTTTAGGAACTGTATCATCACTCTCCATTAGAGTAAAAGTATTTACCCTCTTCACTGTTGCTTCAAATAGAACTTTGATTTCATCAAAAGAGTATCCTCTCAACTGCTATAGTGTATGATTTCCCATATGCTTGATATAGTTACACACATAAGACCTTTGTTGAGCCTGTGTGAGAGGTCTGTTCCTCCTTTTTTGAGCTCTTTGTTAGGCAAATTGTCTCTTTCTTTCATTTATAAGCTTTACAAGCAATTTTCTTTTGTCAGCTTCAAAGTATCTTTCTCTTTCTTGTGCTTGTAACCTATGACCTAGCTCTTCATCAGCTTCAATTTGAGCTTGTATGTTATCCCATTCTTCAGGTTTGAAAGTACTTGCTTCTTCATGAACACTAGCAATCCTTTGCCTCTCTTCTTTATCAAATTGTTCTTGTAATCTTTGAGCTTCTTCAAACCCAAGCCTTTCTTGTTCTTGCTGTATTTTAGTCTTGGTCTGTGTAGGCTCAGATTCCTCCACTATAGCTTTACCCTTGTCTTTTCTCTTTGCTGCACTCCTTCTGATGTATACTAAACTTTCAGCAGCAGTACTAACTTCTGCACCAGCAGTACTAACTGGTACATTAGCAGTACTAATATCTGGCTCAGCAGTATAAACCTCTTCAGGAGCAGTAAACTCAAAATTAGGTTCCAAATCATACTCTTGCCTCCCCTGAGTCTGTGCATCATGATGAATCATCTGTTGTACCAAGGAAATATCAGGGTCTTCATCAATTTCAGCAATTTTCCTCCCCTGATTGAAAGAATCCTCTTCCTCATCATCAGATACAACAAATTGAGCTCTTCTTCTAGCTTTGCTTGACTTGATAGTTTTCTCCAAAGTCTTGACCTTTTTGATAAGTTTGGTAAAAGCAGCACCATAGGTTTTCTTTGTCTGCTTCAAGTCATTCTCTAAAACTGCAACTCTGTCTGACAATTTTGTAACCAATTCCATCAATTCATTAGGTTGCATTCTGCCCTTATCACTTCCAAGTGTGTGAACTCTTAGGAGAGGTGAATCATGGGGCATGGTAGGGGTCTTATGTATGTTACCACTGCCCTGTCCTGCTTCTAAGCCAGAGACAGTAGTGGCAGCCCCTCCATGTCTGTCATCCACACCTGTGGATGCAGCCTCATCTGCTACATGGGTCTGAGTAGGAGAACTAGGCTGAGGAACCTCAGTTTCCTGTCTGATAAAATCCCTAAGTGTTGGTGAATGATGTGGTTGTGAGGTTGATGGAGCAACTGTGGGTGTGTGATGGGACTCAACTGGGATTGTTGATCCTTCACCCTGTAATATCTGACCCTGAACAAGCATTGTTTGAAACAATGGAGTGTCCACCCCAGTATATCCCTTTGAAGCCCTCTTCATATTGCTAAACAGTTTTTGGGTAAGGGAAGGAGCAATATAGGTTCTTTGGTGATGTAGAAGCAGTCTCTTTTGCTTGTTCAAAATTTGTATAAAACTGTATACATCAAAAATTTAGACTAACTTTCCAGGTTATCACCATGCATCAAAAAATCAATTTGGAAATAATAAAGTTCTGTTTGTGTCCAAAGCAAATGATAGCATTGCTATAATGCCTACTAAATTGTTCCCAGCAGTTTCTTAGAACATAAATAGGAAGGATGGTATGGTAACAAAAAATCCATCGAGGGAGAAATATACCCTCTTGAAAATAAATATTCAGAATTGGACACATACCCATTGATGGAACATTGTACAAAACTGTCTGAATTGGTAAGAAAAAGAAAAGAGAGATATAGTGAGCTGAAAAACAGAAAGAGAGTTGTGTGATAAAAACAGAAAGAGTGAATTGGTGAGAAAAAGAAATGAGAGATTTAGTGAGCTGAAAAACAGAAAGAGAGATTGTGAGAATCTAAATTTATGATGGCAATGCTTGTTGGAACAGAATTGGAGTTGATACTGCTAGGCATAAACTTAACACTGCCAGTATTAAGTTAGTACTGCCAGGCATATCTTAATACTGCTGGGTAAAGTTAATACGGCTGGGCTTAAAGTTAGTACTGTTAGGCTAAAATTAGTACTGGTGGGTGACCGTTAGTACTGTTTGAGGCATAACAGAATTTTCTTAATTAAATATAGCCGTTGTGAAATTTCCGCCAACAACTTCGTCTATAGGTTTGACTAATTTGGAGAATTCATGATCTTTCTATAAAATCATAAGCTTTCTTCAAGATAAGAACAAATTTCATTCAGTCGGTCAAATCAAAACCCTAAGTGCTCTCTACATAATCTCAATTAACTTTGCCAAGCTCACACACTCTCATAAACAAACAAATCCCAGAACCCTAATCAAACTTCTCTTCATCAAATGGCGAATTTGGATTTCTGCGACAAGCACAACATGGTTGCCTACTTACAGAAGTCAGAAGGAAGTGAAGGATTTCATCAGATAATTGATTTTCTCACTACAAGTCACATTAAGTATGCCCTCACTGAAAGTCCAACTATCTATGTCTCTCTCATAGAACAGTTTTGGCAAACTGCTTCTGCAAGCACACTTGAGAATGGAGACATGGAAATCACTGCTACAATAGATGGGAAAGTCAAGGTTGTTTCTGAGGCATCTATTAGAAGACATCTCAAGTTAGAAGATTCTGATGGTATTAGCACTTTTCCTACTTTATAAATTTTTAAGCAACTTGCTCTAATGGGGTATGTGTCCAATTCTGATAGCTTAACTTTTTAAAAGGGACACTTTTCCCCTCAGTGGAAATTTTTGATTCATACCATCCTTCACTGCTTAAGTCCTAAGAAAACTGCTTGGGAACAGTTTAGTAGCAATATAGCAACTGCTATCATTTGCTTGGCCACAAACAGAACCTTTAATTTTTCCAAATTAATTTTTGATGCCATGGTGAAAAACTTGGATAGTAAGACAAATTTTTTAATGTATCCAAGATTTATACAAATCTTTTTGAACAAGCACAAGAGATTACTTATACCTCATAACAGACTTTATATTGCTTTTACCCTTACACAAAAACTCTTTAGCAATATGAAAAGAACTTCCAAGGGATATACTGGGGTGGACACTCCATTGTTTCAAACAATGCTTGTTCAGGGTCAGATTTCACAGGGTGAAGGATCAACAATCCTAGTTGAGTCCCATCACACACCCATCAGTGCTCCATCCACCTCACAACCACCAACTTCACCACCATCTATGCAAATAACCCATGTGGCAGAAGAGGATGCTAACATGCCCCATGATTCACCTCTCCCAAGAGGTCACACACCTGGAAGTAACGAGGGCAGTATGACACTTAATGAATTGACGGTTCTATGTACACAATTATCAACAAAAGTGGCAAGCTTGGAGGCCGATTTGAAACAAACTAAAAAGGTATATGGTAATGCTTACACTAAGCTCATTACGAAAGTGAAGAAGTTGGAGCACAAAGTAAAGTCAAGCAAATCTAGAAGAAGAGCCAAAATTGTGATTTATGATGATGAAGATTATCAACTTTACCTAAAAAAAGATGATGAAGATTATCAAGAGGATCCTTCCAAACAGGGGAGGAAGATTGCTCAGATTGATGAAGATGAGGGAATTACTCTAGTACAAATGAGTGCACAGACTTAAGGGAGGCACGAACATGATTTTGAGGAACCTGATTTTGAGTTTACTGCTCTTGAAGAAGATTATATTGCTGAGCCTGATATTAGTACTGCTAATGTACCAGTTAGTACTGCTGGTCTAGAAGTTAAGACTGCTGCTGAAAGTTTAGTATACATCAGAAGAAGCGCAGCAAAGAGAAAAGATAAAGGCAAAACTATTATGTGTTCCAGCATAGTCACGTAAAAGAATATGCCACTAGATCAAAAGGAGAATTTTCTAGATACCAAAGGCCCAGTTTAGGTTGGCCTTTTAGATACCTAAAAATCCTTTTCACAGCATGTGAGTGTAAAACTTTAGGTGTAACTTGGAATTTGGCACATGCACATATTGCAAACATAATGTCTGGTCTAGATGATGTAAGATACATCAATGATCCAATCATTGATCTGTAGAGATACATCAACATCATCACCATCTAAGTCCTTGAGCAAAGGCTTTTCTGTATCCATTGGGGTGCTAGCTGTCCTGACATCTGTGAAACAAAACTTCCTTAATATATCGCTACATATTTATCTCTGACGATACATATTCCCTCTCTCATTTCTTCACTTGCAACCTAAAGAAGAAATTAAGTATCTCCTATATAACCATCTGGAACTTGTCATACACATTTTTCAAATTCATACTACAACTCCTAGTTTGTAGAGCCAAAGAATAAAGTCATCACATAGACCAGTACAAGCAAAATATCTCCTTTTTGCTTCTTGATAAATAAGGTCTGATTTATCTTTCCTCTTTGAAACCTATTGTCTAATAAATACTTGGCCAAGGTTCCATACCAGGCTCTTGGAGCTTGATGCAAACCATACAGTGCTTTCACCACCTTGTAAACTTTGTCAAGATAGTCAGGATCTTCAAATCCTAGAGGTTGACACACATATACCTCCTCTTCAATTATACCATAAAAGAAAGCACTCTTCACATCCATCAATATCCATTAACTCATAAATGAAGCATAAGCTAAGAACAGCCTTATTGCCTCAATTCTAGCCACAGAAGCAAAAAACTTCATCATAATTTATACCTTCTTCTTAAGTATATCCATGGGCAACTAGCCTTGCTTTGTTCCTTGTTACTATACCTCTCTCATCTTTCTTGTTCCTGAATATCCATTTTGTACCAGTAGCTCTCTTACCCTTAGGCAAATCCACTAGTATCCAAACCTTTTATAGTTTAAACTATAAAAGCTCCTCCTGCATTGTTTATCCGTAAGTTTTGGACATCACTTTAAGCTTGTCAATTTCTTTTTTGGTATCATCCTAGGAATAGGAAACAAGCAAACAGACAAGTATGAAGGTCTTCATGAGTTTTCCCTTCATAAACAGCACTAATGAACCCATGTTCATTTGTATCTTTGTCATTCCCCTTGTCTGTAAACCAGATCGTAAATCACCAATCACATGATCAAGTGAATGATCTTTATGGATTCTTGTATTTGGAGTAGTAGGAACTTGATATGAGGTAGTAAGGTGCCTCGTATCCATTTTTGTTTCATCACCAAATAAATCAGCAAGTGTGGCTTCAAGTGTAGCACTTCTTCCCAAAGAAAACATGTCAGATATATTTTGAGAGCGATTTGACCTTGTAGTAATAATTGTTGGACTAACAGTATTAATATTTAGACTACCAGTTTTAAAATTTGTACTAGCAGTATTAATACTTGGCCCAACAGTATTAATATTTAGAGTACTGCTCTTAGGTTGCTCTTGATCACTAAATCCACTTGCTTTACTTACACCATCATCATCCTTCTTTTCAGCATTACTAGAAGGTTGTGGTTTATCATCACTAGAATTCTTTGAAGAAGAATCAAACATTAAACCATCTTTCCACAGTGGCATCACAATGTAGTCTTGGCTAAATTCAGTCTCATTGCTAGTGTGACCTGCACCATTACTTTCTTCTGAACCTGCAAAATCATTAGAGTTTGTACCTAGCAACATCCGGCACATAATTCAATGATATGTTTAGACTATCAATATCAAACAGCCACTTTGGACCATCACCTTGTAAACAATAGGTAGTATTCACCTAAGAACCTAATGTGTAAAGTTTTCTTAACTTTCCTGGTTCTAATGTTGTAAACTCAAAAAGTCATACCTATCAATGAGTATCCCACAAAGAAACCATCACAGATTTTCCATCAACTGCCAAGATGATCTAAGGTATAAAGGATGTAAACATGACCCCCAAATGTCCCCTCATGAAGCTAAAAGCAGGAAATCTACCTCTAAACAATTCATAAGGAGTCTTGTTATGAGGCTTAACTATAATTACCATATTCTGCACATAGCAAGCATATTAACGCTTCACAAAAATGTAGTAGGTAGCCTAGAGTCAGCTAACATGGTTCTAGCAGCCTCAATTAGTGTCCTATTTCTCCTTTCAGCAACACCATTTTGCTAAGGAGTTCTAGCTACACTAAATTCCCTCTGAATGCCTTTCATTTCACATAACTCATTCATAACTCTATTCTTAAAGTATTTCCCATTGTCACATCTGATTATTTTTACTTTCTTATCAACTAGATTTTAATCTCAGTTAAAAGTCTTAAAGGATGCCCTAGTCTCATCCTGAGAGGCTAAAAAGAAAACCCAAGTGAATCTTGCTATGATCATCAGTGGACCACATGACCATATTCTTATTCATTAACTGCTCACACAATTAGGACCAAACACGTCCATAGCAACAGGAATAAATGGATGAGTAATAGAAGTTCTGGATCATGACTTACAAGAGGCTTTGTGTTGCTTTCCCTTAAGGAAGGCAACACAAAATTTGGTCCATTTATTAAATGTTTTTGCAGAGTAATCCCTAACAAGATTATCCTTAACCAGTTATTATACTTTTAAAGTTATATGACCAGCCTCTATGCCATAGCATTGAATCATCAATGTGGCCGTTTGCAACAGAACAGTAAGCTCTCTTTAGAACAATAGTTTTTTCATATCAACACTGTTACATGTTGTTCTTTCTAGGAACTTTAAGTAAAACCTGACTTTCATCAGGTAACTTAAAATTAGGAGATAGAACAAAACATGCAGTGTTAGTAAAAAGAACATTGTTCTTTTTGTCACACATCTATGAGACACTAAAAAGGTTAAACACAATGAAGAGGGTAAATACTTTTACTCCAATGAAAAGTGATGATACAATTCCTAAAGTTGTAGCTGGAAGTTCAAAGAGAAGTGTAGAAGAAGAACTTGGTGAAGAAAGTTTAAAGAGACAAAAGATAGGAGAAGGATCAGAACCAGCTGAAGAATCAAAAGATAAAGAATCAGATGAACTGTCTCAAGAACAACTACAACAATTAATAATCATAGTTCCAGAAGAAGGGATAAATGTTGAAGCCCTACAAACCAAATACCCAATCATTGACTGGGAGGTTTACACTAAATATTCAAGAAAATACTGGAAAAGCATCAGAGTGGGTGATCATATAGAGGTATATCAATTCTTTAAAGATATGCTAAAGAATTTTGACAAAGATGATCTAGTGAAACTTTGGGATTTGGTTAGAGAAAGATTCAGTTCAACAGAACCTACTAATGACAAAGAAAGAGCATTGTGGGTTGAATTGAAGAGGTTGTTTGAACCTGATACTGATGACCTTTTGGAACTTCAGAGATATATGAATGATCCATTAACATGGAGGTTATATGATACATGTTGTGTTCATCATGTGTCTACAGAGACATGATTAGATATTTTCATGCTAGTTGAGAAAGATTATCCAATGACAAGAGGACTTCCAATGTTGATGTTGATTAACAAGCTTCAAGTCGATCAACATTCAGAGATGGCAGATGAGCTTTTAAGGAAAATCTTCATACTAGCAAATAGACCAAGGCATTAAAGTGTTTGGAAGAATCCTCTTAGAGCCCAAAGTTTTAATTTAAAGAAACTTGATGATTTGGAGGTAAATCACAAGTTTAGGGGAGGATTGTTGGGAATTAAAAGTCTTTTCACTTAGTACTGCCAAGAGTAAAAGTTTGTACTGCTCATATTATAACTACCAGTACTAACTGATTAGTACCGCTAGTGTAAAAGTTAGTACTGCTAGTACTAACTTAATACTACTGAAGAGAACTTAATACTACTAAAGACTTAAGACTGCTAGAAGAAGATAATGACTGCATGAAGATAAAGACGTGTGAAGAGATATGTATGGACTTATTCAAAGTGTATATCTTATAAAGTTAGAAAGATATATATATATGATTAGAATTATAGAAGATCTTGAGTATCTTCAAAGATTTGTAGTTATCTTGTAAAGGACTCCTTGGTGTATAAAAGGAGATCCTAGGTTATGGTTATAAAATATATATTCATAGAGTTGCATGCATAGCTTCAAGGTTGTAAACCCTAGTACTAGACAGAGTATTCATATTATTCATCATAATAATATTGAAACTTTTTGGTTATATCATTGTTCATTCAAGTTTACAGTTTCATTAATATTTCTTCTAAGTATTAAAGAGTAGATTCAACATACTCTTTAGTATTCATAAAGTTTCTACCATTGCTGTTTTGGATTTATTCAAAGTAACATAATCTTTACAAGCTACAGAATTGATCTTGAGTTGGGATCAACAACAACATTTCGGATGTTCCTCCTAGACCTCTAAACCCTCAACCACTTCAAAGTCATCCTTATTTGGATAAACGATTTTCTTAACGGTCGTATAAATTGTTTGTTTTACGAATAATTTACCGTTAGCCCTCTAATTATTATATAAATGTACATAAGTAATAACATAAACAAAATAACAAACTTGAGGGGATGTTTTGTCTAGGGGGGGTATAAGGCTTAAGGGAGGGATGGGCTGTGGTAAGTAGTTAGCACTTAAGATATAGTTTAGGATGCCCTATTCCTATCCACTATATAAACAAGGTCCTAGGTCTCATTCACATCACATTCTCTTGTCCTCTTCCCTCGTGCCAATTTTAAGATCCCCCTTGTAAAGGATTTCGATCTTTGGTACTTCTAGTATATCGAGAACTCGGTTTTCAATTATCATTAGTCGGTGAACTAGCATTCGGGTAGCATTGGTAGACGTGTAGTGTGGATACACATAGAGGGTACTTTCTTTAGTAACTCGGTTGGGTTTTGTGCTTCTCAACGATCATACATACGTGATCAATAAAGTTTCGTTGTTTGATAGCTTTATATTTTCTAAAAGGTACGTGTTTCCTTTTATTTGTTTATGTGAATTATATATGTTATATGTGTTTAATTTCCTCTGCGTAGCTCGTATATTATTAGTGTAATAATAGGGCATTAGATCACGAATTCCAACTCGTAATTGTTATGATTGATTGATTTCACTATGAATCAAATCTAATATTTTAAAACATTAAACTTTAAAACGGTAAACTATTCAACCCCCCCCCCCCCTTTCTAGTTTCTACAACCTCGATGAATTTGTGTGTGACCCCATAGGCTCAAGTATTTATAGCCATATAATTATTTAATTAGACATGAGCATTTCCCAACACATTGCATCTTATTTTATAAGATAACCTGTTACTTTTTTGATGTCGCTTCTTGATGTTTGATCTATTAGAATAGTTATGCATTGTATTCCTTGTTAAACGATATATTCTTGTAATCAAATAATGTTATCTAAGGTTGACTAAATCATATTTTATCTGTGAAACTATCATATTGTTCATACAAACAAACAAGCTTCGTGTTGTTTGTCTACATTCATGATGGTGTGTCATGCAAAAGTGAGAGAAATCTTAATTTTGTGCAAGGAACAACACATAACAATATGATTAATTGTTTCTCTTAATGACTTATACACATAAAATATATGTTTCCCTATATAGAGAAAATGTCTAGATAAAAGTAAATTACTTCAAACACATTCATAACGATTTAGTCAATGTGATTATGTTTTATTGTAAAGTCATAAAATAAAGTATGCAATTAACTTGAACTTACTCTTGAAGCCAAGAGTAGGCGTTCATAATTACTTTAGTTAGTATGATTATGTCTTCATGTTAAGACAAAAACATGAAGTCCTTGAATTATTTAAAAGCGTATAACGTATAGTAAGATTTAAAATGTTATGTCTTCTAGAAGAGACTTACAAAATAAGTTCTTGAACTATTCAAAAATTAAAACGTATGGTTAGGGATTAACATGTTATGTCTTCTCGGAAAGATATGTATATAGACTCTTTGAAATACTCAAAGACTTATACGTTATAACATGCAATTAGTTTGAAAATATTGTGGATGCAATTCAGTTCGACCCAATTGGCACGTATGTGACCCGAAGAGTATTAAGTTATCTTCGGAATTATGGTATTGTGTCACAATCCTAATACTTATAGAATACTACATATTTATAGTATGCTTGATGTGTTAAATCAAACTCTATTAATATTTTTTGGTCTATGATAACTTTAACTATTCTACCTCGAAATCTATCATGGTTAGAAAGTTGAGTATGTCATGCATTTACTCAATATGAATCCAAACTAGAAGGTAACTAAGACACCATCAAGTTTTGGAATGGGATGAATCCTATTAGTCTTGATTAAAGTTATAAACTGGTTAATATCTTATGAAGCATGCTATTAACAAACTAGAGTCAAGAGTTGTTAATGTATTTTGTATGTCTTAAATGAGAATAATTTATTGTTGCTTAATCTGTTGAGTATTTGGATAATGGTCTCTTCTTACAAGAAGTAAGTGAGAGCATCTATAGATCTTGAAGAGATTCAAGAACAAAATACACAACCTTCTGAATACACTAGGGAGCGTCACAATAAGGCTGGACATGTAAATGTTAAAGCTCAAAGTGATGTAACTCAAATTCATAGAACCGCAAGGATATCTCAAGTACCTGAGTGATATTTTTATATCAATGTTGAGGAATATAAGTTAGAGGATTGTAGTAAACTTGCTAACTACAGAGATACATTGTTGGATCTTGAATCCAATAAATGGATCTAGTCTATGAATGCAAAGATGTAGTCCATAAAAGATAATCATTTTAGAACTTGAATCATCTTTCACAAAACGGTTAGACGAAGTGAAAATGGGTTTGTAGGAGAAGACGCGTATGGAAAATTGGTATGTGTTTAATTACACATACCTTTTACCTTTAAAAACAAGTTAAAATAACAAAAAATTAACTTAAAATGCCAAATATATGCTTGTTTGATATTGTGTTGTTTAGAACTGGTATATCTAAGAAAAGGACGAAAAATGAAGCCAAAACGACAAAACCCGGTCACAGGAATGGTAAGCGTTTGGATGGGGGAAAAGACACAGTCAAGCTCCTAAAGCCCATGTGGTAGAAAGTAACCCAAGTCCTAACCCCGGACAAACCCGAAGCCAAAAGTCAAGAAAACAAAGGTTTAGGGATAAACTGGCTAAATCCCTTATATTATTTAAGAGAAAAGGTAAGAAAATAAAGAGAAGGGGCAAACTGCCATTTTGGAAAGTTTTAAAACCCACAGGGGCAAAAACTGCCAAGTCCCAAAACTCACCCCCACAAGGACTTTGTGATGAATTGCCTTATATAATTTCAGGGCAGATGAAACATGCCAAAGTCCCCAAACTCTCATTAACCAAGGACGAAACTTGCAAATCAACAATACACATTGAGGGACCAATGTTGCCATTACCCAAAACCTTTGCCTGTTAACATCAAAACAGTTTTTCCCGCCCATTTTTCCCCCCAAACAAGTCACGGGTTAACCACCCCGTTTTTATCCCATAACCCTTTCAACACCATGGGTAAACATCACCCCCCTCCTCCACTATAATTCCCCACCATCCTTAAAGGCATTGCCATGTTGGCTATATCACCCATTCTCCATGTTCTTTTGCCGAATCAATGGTTGTGATCAATTTAAAAGAAGCACAAGGACCATGGATGGCTGGGATTAGGGCTTTGAAGTCTCTCACAGAAGAAACACAAGAAAGAAGGGATTGAAGGACTTAGCTCTTAGTATAAATAGGGAGGCTATGTGAGCAGAATTTTGTTTGTAGGAGTAGATAGTCATTTATCTTTCTTTAAATTAAGTCATTTTTATGTTTCTTTCAGCTTATTTACAGCTTATTGCAAGTTCTTTGTACTCTTTTTAAAAGTTAATGAAGTGTTATTAAAGTTCTATCTAAATTCTGTCCAAAAAGCTATTTATATTTTTGTTGTTGATAAGCAAAAGGAAGCATGGCCTAAACCTGGAAGAGACCTTGGGTTTTGAGTGTATTCAGAACAACAAAGGACTAGGGGGTTAGGAATTAGGATTTAGGACCTTATTCATTTGGACTCCTGTGAGTATTCTTTTTTTTACTGTAGCACTGCTTATTGGCTTATTTTTAGCATATTAATGTCCTTTTGTGCTTATTTATGCTCATTAATGCTTAAGTATGCCTTTTAGTGCTTTCATTTTCATTTTCATGCAATTTGATTGAAAACTGCCTAATTGAGCTTATTTAAGTCACTAGCTTAACAGTATTTGAAAGTGCTTATTTGTTTAGCTTATCATAATTTTATTGCTTAATATTGCTTAATTAGTAGTAGTCTTTAAAATTTTTAAGTTTAAAACAGTTCTTGTGTGTTTTAAAATCACTTTTAAAATATTAAGGGGTGTTTGGGTTAAGCATGAAAACGGGTCAAAACAAGTTTTGTATGGGTTGTGGTCACAAAGTTAGCTTTAGCTTAAGTTTTTAAGGCTTATCAAGTGTTTTCAAAATGCTTAGCTCAAAAACTGTTTTTCAAAGTTTTTTTTAGCTATTGTCAAAACTGTGGTTTTTAAAAGGGATACAATGGCTTATTTAGATAAGCCATTGTATACTTGAGTTTTAGTGTCAAAAAAGTGTGTCATTGTGTGTTTAAAACAAACTGACAAAACACCCTTGAGTCATTTTGACTTGTTGCGTCAAACCTGCCAAAATTTCAAGTGTCATCTTTATAAAAGCTAAAAGCCCTTTTTCATTCTCTAAAATCAGCAGGATTATCAGTGTTTTAGAAGCTCAAAATTTGTGCACAAGTTTATTTCTTAGTGTTCTTTAGCTGTTTTAACTTTGCTTTTTATTTTAAGCTTATTTGACAGCTTAAAATAAGCTGTCAAATTAAGCCCTTGTTTTAGCTTAGTTTTGCCCTGGTGCTAGGGGTGAATTTTAAGCCCTCTTTTCTAGCTTTTTAGTGAACTTAAGCCCTAGCTTTTGGCTTATCTTAAGAGCCCATAAGCTCTTTGATAAGCCCTCTTTGTTTCTATCCTTAAAAAGCCCCTTTGATAGCTTATTTTTAAGCTCAAAGTAGCCCTCTTACTGTTTTTGCTTAGCTTAGTTTTTAAATTGCTCATTTTCATTCTAGCTTATTAAGTTTAACTCAGTTGCTTATTCTTGTCCTAAGTAGCTTATTTTGTTTGTGTAGTTAGTGTGTATGCTTATTTTTCTTGTTTTCTTTGCTTATTTGAGTGCCAACAGTCAAGAAGCTTAGCCTCTTTTGCCTTTTAAGCTTTGTTAAGCTTCTGTCTTTTCAGTTTAAGCCCTTTTCCCAGCTTATTTAGTTTATACATTTTAGTCCCTAGAGCTTATTTAGGCTAGCTTAGGAACCCTCTTAAGCTTATTCAGTTTAGACTTTAGCTTAAGTGTCCAAAAATGTCCAAGACTTAGCTTTTTTTTAGCCTTAAGCCCACTCTTAGCTCTTCACCTTTAGTAGCCCATTTTAAGCTTATTCATAAGCTTGTAGAAAAAGTTGTAGTTTTGAAAGTTGTTAAGCTCATCAAGCTTAACAACTTTGGTTCACAAAGTTTTTCAAAGAAAAAAAAAGGGGGAAGACAAGGGGTGACCCGGGTGAGCAAGACTCGAACCCGGGTCTCTACCCTCGATACATCCCCTCTTTTATACACATCAACTATGTGCCGCTGCGGCCCTCTGGGATCTTTTACGTTAGTGTCCCAAGGGCTTAGGTATTTAACCACTTTTTCACCCTTTTGCCTATAAGCTGTTTACAGCTTATTTTCGGGCTTATTTATAAGCCAAGTTTTAGTTTCTTATTTTTCGTAGGTTAATTATAGTGTCTAGTATTTTAGGTAAAATTTTCAGAATTTTTAAAAGTAGTTTAGTATTTTTTATAATTTAATTTAGTTAAAAGTTTAAAAAATTCATAAAAAATACAAAAATTATCAAAAATTTTTTTTCTTTTTTATAAAATTTTATTTAGTCATATAGTTTGAGAAAAATATAAAAATTTTCGTAGGGTCATTTGTACTTTTTGACTTTTAAAGCAACGGGGCTCAGGGGGCGGGTTTTGTCTTGAATCGTTTTTGGGTAAAACGACCTCCGTTTTCAGTCTAGTCCTTTTTCATCTTCATTATTAGTTCCTAGGAGTAGTTTAGATAAAAATTTCTTTGTAGGGTTAATTTTAAAGATTTTAGGTTTTTGGCCCTTTGTTCGGGATTCGTGCTCTCGTTTTTTAGCTTAATTTCATAATTTTTAGGTTTTTCTTAAACGTTTTTGTTTGTTATTGTTTAATTTAACTTTCCACACTCTCAATTCATTTTTCTCATTCAAACTCCAATCTTTCGACTGTATCGATTCTCCAGTCCAGCCTCGTTAGGATAAACGACCGGGAACATTCTATACTATTCTCGGTTTTTATTGTTTTGTTTCTAGACTATCCTTACTATATATATTTTATATTTTATTATATATTATATATATTTTAAGGTGTAGTTTAGACCAATAAATTTTTGGCGCCGTTGCCGGGGAGGCTGTGAAACCGTTTATCGTTATGTTTGGCATGTGTGTTTGAAGCTGTGAATATTATATATAAAAAAAAGTACAAAAATATTTTCATTATCTTTTAGTATAGTATCATTTTAAAAAAAAAACTAAAAAAAAAAAAACCAAAAGATAAATACATTGTCTGTAATTATCAATATAAACCAGTTGACAACAAATGGTTAAATACCAAAATATCATATTCTCACACTGAATGTGTTCTGGTATTATCATAATAACTTTCGGTGATGGAACTTGTTGGTTCCCATCTCGAACAAAGATTTAAAAACTTGCACTTTTTGTGTCTCTTTCGCGTTCATACGGCTCACCTTGAAAAGTTAAACAATACATAAAGTGGGGTATAAGGAGGGGTGTTCGCAGGAACTACGACCGAAAGGAGAAATAAGCTTCGCGCTATTTCCTACTCCTACGAGACATCACCTGTGAGTTTATCTTTTTTAAGAAGATACGTGAAGTACAGTAGATTATTTGGTTTTTTAAGTTGTTCTTATCTCATTGGTCCGTTAAAATCAATTGTGAATAATCATTGTAAAAAACCAAAAAAAAAAAAAAATTAGTATGTAAAAATTTTCTTTTTTTAAATTTCTATTTGTGCATGCACACTCGTTCTCAAAGCCCGTAGAAGTCGACAACACAAGCCTGGCAAACTTCTGTTGATATCACAAATCTTGAGAAAACCAACTAACAATCATGAAACTTTCAATCCTCATAGTTACGATGGACGATAATCGTACTATGCTCAATTGCTCGAAGCACCCCACTGAGGGTTACGAGGATGCAATGTTGTTCCATGAGATCAACGAAAACCAATTTTGAGATCAAAGCATGGTCTACTTAATCTTGTTCAAAACAATCATTTTTTGGACATGAGATAAAAGAAGACCACATGCTCACATTCCGTTATTTCAACAAGATCACTTCGACGATGATGTTATACCGAGCGTCCCGAGTACGTCGGTTTAAGCTTAATGCTTTTCCCAATTTTCCCTCGAGGGAGCAGCCGGTTTTGGCTTGACAAAAGAACCCCCCTCGAATTCGATTCTTACAATGGGTATGTCTTGTGTCGAATCATTAACAAATTCTTCTCCATCTAAACGACTAAAATCTAAGTAATGAAATCACGAGATTTCAGCAAAGATTTGAAGGAATCATTTTAGAAGCATGGGGACCGTTTCAATGATCTTCTTAGGGGCACCCTATGCCACTTCACATCATGGTTGTTCAGAAATTGCATCAACTCGATACATTCTTTAATGCCTTGAACTCGATGATCAAGACTTCATTGAATTCTGATCGAAGGTGGTAACTTTTTGGATAAAATGCCCGAGAATGTCTAAAATCAATCATGAGCAAATCCAAAGTTCGTAATTCTCGAACTAGCCAACCCGTTGTTTGCTAAAGTGTGTACAAGCACTCACCTCGGTATATCTCCGTGATGTCTCTGAACTCATAAGATATGCTCTCAATCAGCATTCTGTCCTCATCTTCTGTGTCCTCAATATCCATTCAACACTAACCTTCTCAATTACTCATTTCAATCTCCCCCAAAGCATTGCTTCCTTGATATGAAAAATCAATCCCAAACTCTCGCTCACAAACTCCCGCATCCGTTAAAAGCGGTCGAGGAATAGTTGTGTAAATTGCATGGTGGAAGCTCATTCGTATCAAAGATTGTCCCCGCCACCGTTGGCAATGTTTTCATATGACTAACATTCAAGCTTTGTTTCTCAAAGCCGCCGCGGCTAATTTCAATCAGGGGAATACCTTTTTAGTTGCACCGACCGTCCAAATGGTTGTAACTAAATTCGACCTCCCGTTGTCCTCCTATGCAAAGCCTTCAAAACAACCAAAATCGGAGGATAAATTTCAATCAAAAATCGGGGGACACAAATTTAACCAAAATCGGGTTTGGTAATAATTTTGTCAAGGACCAAATTTTCAACCCCAGGTTAATAACCCCCAGCTTATCAAGCTCTGGTTACCAAGCTCCGCTCCTCAGACACAAAGCGTCGTCTTAAGGAACCGATTTGATAGTCTACGTTAAAGGCTAGGATGCGTTTATGAGGAATATGCAAAACCAAATATAAGTTTGGCAAAACCAAGATTCAAAACCTGCAAGTCAACTTGACAACTTGGCTACTTCAAATCAAAGGCTTGATAAGCATGTAGGTCACTTTATCAAAATGAATTAACCGCTCTCTACCTAAGGTTTCGGGAACTCTCGCCAGTAACACCATACCAACCCGAAGGAAGATTTGATAAGGATTTTTCACCACCCGAAGTGGTGTGGTGTTGCCCATATCAAGGACCCGCATTCCTTCTACATTCATCTTCTCATCCGAAGTGATGAATCGTGATACCGAGGTTATAAAGATACAGTGCTTCTACTAATAACGGAAAGCACCAAGACATCCAACCTCCTGTAGTTCAAGTCCAATCATCAAAATCCATTCCGAGCAGTTGTTGATCCCTGTTTGTGCTCCAAGGCTAACCAACAATCATTCCGATTCCGTGTTCCTTCAAGAAAGAAATGATGAAAGGCGGCCGTGAAAAAGCTAACGATCTAAATTGAGAATTTTTACGAAAATCTTTAGAGATTTGAGTTTCGAAATATTAGCTTTACGGAGTGCCTGCCCTATGCCAAAATTGCCTCGACCTCTAAAACCTTTCTCGAAACAAGAGAAGTTGAGTGTTATGGCTAGAACTCCTATTTGATCGGAAACTTGCTCAGAAGTATCCTAAACAAGTTACTAAAAACTTGGCACGACCCTGGCGATTTCTCATTCCTTGTGAATTTTTTGGATAGATAGAGAGATATATATAGAGAGACATTGCAACGCCTTGGCCGATTCGGCGCAAGCATAATCTTATGCACATTTTCACGTCTGGAAGATCTTCTCTTCCGAAATAAAATAACTTGCATGACGATGAGCATAGAGATCGTTTCAATCACTGAACAATCGTATTGCTAAAGACGTCCGTCTTATAATGGTGGGAAAGTTTCCAGTTTCTGGCAGTTTTTTGTCGGTCGTTGATATTTTAGCCAGACCCCCGAAGTACCTTTAATCCTAAGAGAAGTTTCTTAAAGACCAGTCGTGCATTAATAGATGTTTACGAAGGTGAAATAACCCTTCGTGTTGGCAAAGAGGCCATCCTCCATCTGGACCAAACTTCGAGATAACGGCCAATTACGTTCATATGAGGCCAACCGAATCGACGCATTGAATTGGCATCGTGAAAGAATACTCACAAGAAGTCCTGGTTTTTCTGATTCAGTTGCATACGGTAATCTCTTCTCAGGATTACAATCATATTGTTTCAAATTCTTCACCAACCTAAACTCCTTTTGGAGATAGTGTTTTCTCCCTTCTTGAAGAAGGAAAATGTTTTATAGCTGCATTGATGAGACAATTTTACGGGGATATTGGATGTACTTTCTATGATCCGGATAGGGTGACATTCTTATTCTAGAAGCACTTCTCAATAGTGAACCGTTGCCTCCTCTTCCGAATCATAAAGATTATTCACCGAAATCCGGGGAAGAGCTTTAAAGTGTTGTTGAAGCTAAATCATCATTTGATGAGCCTCCCGAGGTTGAACTCAAAGACTTGCCACCTCATTTAGAATATGCATTTTTGGAAGGCGACGACAAGTTGCCAGTCATAATTGCGAAAGATTTAAAGGATGAGGAAAAGGCAGCTCTTATCAAGGTTCTAAAGTCCCACAAGCGAGCCATCGCTTGGAAACTCTCCGATAATTCAAAGGTGTTTGACCCAGAGTTTTGTACTCACAAAATCCGTATGAAGAGGACTACGAACCAACAGTTCAGAGTCAAAGACGGGTAAACCCAAAGATCCATGACGTCATCAAAAAAGAGGTTGAAAAACTTCTTGACGCCGGATTAATTTATCCGATCTCTGACAGTCCATGGGTAAGCCCAATACATTGTGTACCAAAGAAGGGTGGTATAACTGTTGTCAAGAATGATGATAATGATTTGATACCAACTCGATTGGTCACGGGGTGGAGAGTGTGCATTGACTACAGGAAGTTGAATGAGGCCACCCGAAAAGACCATTTTCCATTGCCTCATTGGATCAGATGTCGAAAGACTCGCGGGGAAACAATCTATTGTTTCCTCGATGGAAATTTTCGGGTTATTTTCAGATTCCCATTGACCCGAAGGATCAAGAGAAGACAACTTTTACTTGCCCATACGGAACGTTTGCCTATCGCCGCATGCCTTTTGGGCTATGCAATGCACCCGGCACGTTCCAACGATGTATGATGGCAATCTTCCATGACATGATCGAAAAAACAATGGAAGTATTTATGGATGACTTCTCGGTCTTCGGAGATTCTTTCTCTACATGCCTATCCCATTTGGAAAAAATGTTAAAACGGTGTGAAGACACCAATTTGTCCCTAAATTGGGAGAAAAAGCCATTTTATGGTAAAAGGAAGGCTTTGTTCTTGGAACAAAATGTCAAAGTCGGGGATGAGGTCATCGTGCTAAAGTTGAAGTTATAGCCAAACTTTCACTCATCCGACTACTGTCTAAAGGGTGGTTCCGAGTTTCCTTGGGCAAACGCCAGGTTTTTTCCGACGATTCTTCAGGACTTTTCAAAAATTGCTCCGTATATGACTCACTTGCTTGAAAAATGAGACTCCATTTTCTTTCTCAGAAGTGTGTTTCGAATCCTTTAATACACTCAAAAAGATAATTAACTGAGGCTTCCGATCTTAATTTGCTCCCGACTGGACTTGCCCTTTTGAAACTAATGTGTGATGCAAGCGATCTTCGCAATTGGGGAGTCCTCTGGGCAAAGAAAAAACAAGCATTTTCAACCTATACACGGTGCTAGCAAAGATATGAACGAGGCTCAAACTCATTACACTACGACCGAAAAAGAATTACTTGCCGTGGTGTATGCTTTCGAAAAATTCCGTTCATATCTTGTTATGTCCAAAAGCATGTGTAGACAATTCGCCATTAAGTTATCTCTTTGCATGAAGGGATGCTAACGGCATTCTTAAGACTGATGCGGGGATTCTTTTTGCTCCAAGAAATTTGACATTGATTGTTCATAGACAAAAAAGGAGCAGATAATCTTGCTGCAGGATCATCTTTCAAGACTGGAAAATCCTCACCAAGATAAGTTCGAGAAACAAGGAAATAAATGAAGACAATTTCTCAGAAAACCCTTGGATCTATTGATCTTAAAGTGATAGTACCCCTATGGGTTTGTAGTTTTTGCGAACCTAACCATGCGGGAAAGTTTATTGTCAAGGGAATGTCGTCCCAACAGAAGAATATATTCTTCAAAGATGTTAAACATTACTTATGGGACGACCCCTTTCTATTCAGGATCTGTGCTGACCAAGTAATTAGGCGTTGTGTTTCGGGGCAAGAGCTTTTGACATTCTCAAAGCTTGCCACAGTGGACCCACAGGGGGACACTACGGTGCCAATTTCACAGCTAAATGGTCTTCGATTTAGGATTTTATTGGCCCACGATCTACAAGGATGCCCATGACTTTGTCACCCGATGTTTTGATTGAATTTGTTCAACGTCAGGCAAAATTTTCGCAACGTGATGAGATGCCGCAAAACTCTATCCAAAGTTTGCGAAATCTTTGACATTTTGGGCATTGATTTATGGGGGCCCGTTCCCGTCTTCAGTGTGTTGGGAACAAATAGATACTCATGGCTGTCGATTACTTATCAAATGGGTTGAAGCAAAAAGCGCTCCCCACCAAATGATGCCGAGTTGTTTGCAATTTCTTAAAACTCTCTTCTCCGATTTGGTGCCCTCGTGCAATCATAGTGATCGCGGAACCCATTTTTGCAATGACCAATTTTCAAAGGTCTTGCTTAAATACGGATGAGTAACTCATCGTCTCTCCCCACCGCGTATCAATCCACAAAACAACGTGGACAAGTTGAGGTATCAAATAATCGTGGTTTGAAAGGATTTGGAAGGATCGTGGGCGAAATCTGCCTTTGGTTGGAATAAATTAGATGACGCACTTTTTGGGCTTTCCGCACAGCTTACAAAAACCCATCGGGTGTACTCCATATAAGTTAGTGTACGGGAAGGCATGTCATCTTCCGGTTGAGCTCGAGCACAAAGCTTACTGGGCCCTGAAGCATACAAACTTTGATCTAAGAACCGCGGGTGATCACCGGAAAGTTCAGCTCAACGAACTAAATGAACTTCGCGATCATGCCTATAAAAATTCTTTGATCTATAAAGAGAAAACAAAGAGAATCCATGACTCCAAGATTAAAAAACCCGCACGTTATCAACGTCGGAGATCGAGTCCTCCTCTTTAACTCTAGATTAAAGATTTTCTCGGGCAAGCTTAAGACCTGCTGGAGTGGACCATTCACTGTAACCCAAGTTTTTCCATATGGCACTGTCGAGTTATCCCAAAACTCCGGGCCAAATTTCAAAGTGAATGGTCATCGTTTGAAACACTACTTTGGAGGGGACATACCAACCGAGGTTGTCCCGGATCTCCAGACGTTCCCCATGGACCAATAAATTCGGGGACGGGTCAAGCATAGCGACCTTAAACAAGCGCTTCGTGGGAGGCACCCCATGCTTATCAGTAGTAGTAATAAATAAGTGTTTTTGTGTGAGGAGGCTTACATTTTCCATTACCCGTGTTTTGTCCATGTTTTGTGTGCTTTGTGTTTTATGTCCAGGATTTCCCGGATAGTGAAGACTCTCGTGTTCGCAGTATCCATATGAGTTTCTCATCCTCAGCTTCATTTTGGGAATCCAGTATCCAAATCTAATCGACTAACGTTTTATCTTTTGGCAAACTTATGAAACGACTTAGGATTTAGTGTAGGTACCCCTTTTGAAACATCGAGGACGATGTTTAGTTCTAGTATGGGGGGGGGGATCTTCGATTTGATTTTTGCCTGCAGCCGTTGTTATCACGTAATCCCGTTTTTACCACCAAATTTTTGCAAAAATACCAAAAAATTGAAAATTTTTAAAAATTTTCAAAAATAAAATAAGTGTTTTGTCACAGTTTTGACTTTCCTAATGGGTAGAATGAGAATAATTTTTGACTCGATCGGGCGTGTTGAGCCCTAGCTAGTTCCTCAACTTACCGCTTGTAGGCTAAGCTTTCACGAATTCGATTGCTTCGAATTTTAATAAGGTGAAGAACAAGAAGTGATAGAGTTAAATATAAGTTTATGTGCTGAGCAAGATTCTTCTAAAACTTATATGAGTAACTTGTGGCTTTTTCTCCCATTAGCTTCTAATCCGCCTAATCATACGTGCTCATTTCAATTCAACTAAGTCAATCGATGTTTTTAGAAAAAGCTTCAAATTTGTAACTTGATTCTTTAAAGCGAAACTTTTCTGTTCTTAGTAATTTGAAAGTTAAAATTGCCAAAGATTGTTGCATGAATGAAGTATGAATGCAAAAATGCATGAATATTGAAATTATGCCAATAAAGCATACATTTGATTATATGGAACAAGTAAAAGATGTGTCGTGATATCCCACTCCGCTAACCACAAGGTGGGGGTTCAAACTAAGACATCTTTACTTCTAGGGATTTGGTGTGTTGTGATATCTCACCAGGAAGCGAGGTCTAGGTGAGGGTTCAAACTAAGACACCTATCCTTAGCCATATTAGGAAGAAGGTGTTGATGTGATTTCCCACTACGCTGGCAACGGGGTGGGTTTTCAAACTAAGAACACCGGTCGTTGGTTGTGATATCCTACTAGGGAGCGAGGCCTAGGTAGGTGTTCAAACTAAGCAACGCATTCCTAGCTTTAAGAACTTATGATTATAATGATGAAGATGTTGCAAAAAGTTCTACAGTTAAAATTTCGTTCTTTAAAATCAAGTTACAAGGACCTAATAAGTTGTTGCTTTGAGTCATGATTCATCTTGAATCACGACTATGGAAATAAGTTGATCTATGGTTGAGTTGAAATGAGTACACACATTTAAATCATATATCCATGTTGGGAGCTAAAAGTTCACAAGTCATAAGTATGAGTGCTTAGCATTTAGACTTATATTGACAAATGATCTTGTTTAATTGCTTGGTTTGGAACATGAAAAAATCTTGTCGGGACGATGAATTTATCCATTCGGACATCCGTAGATCTTTCTATGGACGCTTCTCATTCTATGATCCCAATGTTGATATAATAAAGGAAGTCAAACAGGTAGTCGAGAAAAGAAAAAGGAAAATCCAAAAATATTAGGGATAGTTAGTGTATAGATAAAAAATGGTGAAAACGGGACTTGTCGAAGCTATTGATTCTTTAGTTCCCCTTGACGAACACTTAGCTACTGTTCGAGGTTATTAGTCGAGGGGGATTGAGATTGTTAGTTTTCGTAAATGCTTACTTCATAGCATTGCGTGAGGACACGGCAATACCTTAGTATGGGGGATTTTGGTATGTGTTTAATTACACATACCTTTTACCTTTAAAAACGAGCTAAAATAACCAAAAACAGACTTAAAATGCCAAATATATGCTTGTTTTGCTAATTGTGTTGTGCAGGAACGGATATCTAAGAAAAGGACGAAAAACGAAGCCAAAACGACAAAACCGGACACGGAATGGAAAAGCGTGGAAAAGACACAGTCAAGTCCAAGCCCAAGTGTAGAAAAGTCAACCCAAGTCAACCCCGACAAACCCGAAGCCAAAAGTCAAGAAAAACAAGTTTAGGGACTAAACTTGTTAAATCCCTAAACTTATTTAAAGAAGAAAAGGAAGAAAATAAAGAGAAGGGGCAAAACTGCCAATTTGGAAAAGTTAAACCACAAGGGGCAAAACTGCCAAGTCCCCAAAACCACACCCCACAAGGACTTGTGATGCAATTGCTTATATAACTTTCAGGGACTGAAACTGCCAAAGTCCCCAAACTCTCATTAACCAAGGACGAAACTTGCAAATCAACAATACACATTGAGGGACCAATGTTGCCATTACCCAAAACCTTTGCCTGTTAACCTCAAAACAGTTTTTCCCGCCCATTTTTCCCCCCAAACAAGTCACGGGTTAACCACCCCGTTTTTATCCCATAACCCTTTCAACACCATGAGGTAGTGTAGTAAACATCACCCCCCTCATCCACTATAATTCCCACCAGCCCTAAAGCATTGCCATGTTGGCAATCTCACCATTCTCCATGTTCTTTTGCCGAATCAATGGCTGTGATCAATTTAAAAGAAGCACAAGGACCATGGATGGCTGGGATTAGGGCTTTGAAGTCTCTCACAGAAGAAACACAAGAAAGAAGGGCTGAAGACTTAGCTCTTAGTATCTATTGGAGGTATGGGGCCGAATGTAGTATGTAGGGTAGATGTTCTTTATCTTTCTTTAAATTAAGTCTTTTTTTATGTTTCTTTCAGCTTATTTACAGCTTATTGCAAGTTCTTCTGTACTCTTTTTAAAAGTTAATGGAATAGAGTTATTAATGTTTATCTAAATTCATGTTCTCAAAAAGCTATTTATATTTTTGTTGTTGATAAGCAAAAGGAAGCATGGTCTAAACCTGGAAGAGACCTTGGGTTTTGAGTGTATTCAGAACAACAAAGGACTAGGGGGTTAGGAATTAGGATTTAGGACCTTATTCATTTGGACTCCTGTGAGTATTCTTTTTTTTACTGTTTGCACTGTTTTGGCTTATTTTTAGCTTATTAATGTTCTTTTGTGCTTATTTGTGCTCATTAATGCTTAAAGTATGCCTTTTAGTGCTTTCATTTCATTTTCATACAATTTGAGTGAAAACTGCCTAATTTAGCTTATTTAAGTCACTAGCTTAACAGTCTTTAAAAGTGCTTATTTGTTTAGCTTCTCATAATTTTATTGCTTAATATTGCTTAATTAGTAGTAGTCTTTAAAAATTTTAAGTTTAAAACAGTTCTTGTGTGTTTTAAAATCACTTTTAAAATATTAAGGGGTGTTTGGGTTAAGCATGAAAACGGGTCAAAACAAGTTTTGTATGGGTTGTGGTCACAAAGTTAGCTTTAGCTTAAGTTTTTAAGCTTATTCAAGCCTGTTTTCCAAAATCTTTAAGCTCAAAACTGTTTTTCAAAGTTTTTTTTAGCTATTGTCAAAACTGTGGTTTTTAAAAGGGATACAATGGCTTATTTAGATAAGCCATTGTATACTTGAGTTTTAGTGTCAAAAAAAGTGTTGTCATTGTGTGTTTTAAAACAAACTGACAAAACACCCTTGAGTCATTTTGACTTGTTGAGTCAAACCTGCCAAAATTTCAAGTGTCATCTTTATAAAAGCTAAAAGCCCTTTTTCATTCTCTAAAATCAGCAGGATTATCAGTGTTTTAGAAGCTCAAAATTTGTGCACAAGTTTATTTCTTAGTGTTCTTTAGCTGTTTTAACTTTGCTTTTTATTTTAAGCTTATTTGACAGCCTTAAATAAGCTTTGACAAATTAAGCTTGCTTTAGCTTAGTTTTGCCCTGGTTGCTAGGGGGCCAACTTTAATCCCACCCATCTAGCTTTTTAGTTCACTTAAGCCCTAGCTTTTGGCTTATCTTAAGAGCCCATAAGCTCTTTGATAAGCCCTCTTTGTTTCTATCCTTAAAAAGCCCCTTTGATAGCTTATTTTTAAGCTCAAAGTAGCCCTCTAACTGTTTTTGCTTAGCTTAGTTTAAGGATTGCTCATTTTCATTCTAGCTTATTAAGTTTAACTCAGTTGCTTATTCTTGTCCTAAGTAGCTTATTTTGTTTGTGTAGTTAGTGTGTATGCTTATTTTTCTTATTTTCTTTGCTTATTTGAGTGCCAACAGTCAAGAAGCTTAGCCTCTTTTGCCTTTTAAGCTTTGTTAAGTATCTGTCTTTTCAGTTTAAGCCCTTTTCCCAGCTTATTTAGTTTATACATTTTAGTCCCTAGAGCTTATTTAGGCTAGCTTAGGAACCCTCTTAAGCTTATTCAGTTTAGACTTTAGCTTAAGTGTCCAAAAATGTCCAAGACTTAGCCTTTTTTTAGCCTAAGCCCTCTTTAGCTTCTGGTCACCTTTAGAGGCCATTTTAAGCTTATTCATAGCTTGTAGAAAAAAGTTTTAGGTTTGAAAGTTGGTTAAGCTCTCAAGCTTAAACAACTTTTGGTTCACAAAGTTTTTTCAAAGAAAAAAAAGGGGGAGACAAGGGGTTGACCCGGGTGAGCAAGACTCGAACCAGGGTCTCTAACCTCGATACATTCCCCTCTTTTATAAAACACTTAACCGCTGCGCCCTTGGGACTTTTACGTTAGTGTCCCAAGGGCTTAGGTATTTAACCACTTTTTCACCCTTTTGCCTATAAGCTGTTTACAGCTTATTTTCGGGCTTATTTATAAGCCAAGTTTTAGTTTCTTATTTTTCGTAGGTTAATTATAGTGTCTAGTATTTTAGGTAAAATTTTCAGAATTTTTAAAAGTCATTTAGTGTTTTTTATAATTTAATTTCGTTAAAAGTTTAAAAAATTCATAAAAAATACAAAAATTATCAATTTTTTTTTCTTTTTTAGAAAATTTTCTTTAGTCATATAGTTTGTAGGAAAAATATAAAAAATTTTCGTAGGGTCATTTTGTAACTTTTTGATCTTTTTAAAGAAGGGGCTCGGGGGTTGTTGTCTTTGACTCGCTTTTGGGTCAAACGACCTCCGTTTTCAGTCTATGTCTTTTTCATTCTGCATTTAGTCCCCTAGAGTAGTTTAGAAGCAAAAATTTCTTCGTAGGGTTAATTTTAAAGATTTTAGGTTTTCCCCCTTTGTTCGGGGTCCGTGCTCTCGTTTTCTAGCTTAATTTCATAATTTTTAGGTTTTTCTTAAACGTTTTTGTTTGTTATTGTTTAATTTAACTTTCCACACTCTCAAATCATTTTTCTCATTCAAACTCCAATCTTCCGACTGTATCGATTCTCTAGTCCAGCCTCGTTGGGGATAAACGACCCGGGAACATTCTATACTACTTCTCGGTTTTATTGATTTTGTTTCTAGACTATTCTTACTATATATTTTATATTTTATTATATATTATATATATTTTAAGGTGTAGTTTAGCACCGATCAAAAATTGTATATACATTTAATGCATAACTTATGGCAGAAGATTATACTCATAATCAAGCAATTGACTGTGATTAAAACTTTCTTTTATTTGCAAGTATTAAAATAATTAAATATGCTAATTGCCATACTTGAGCTCATGAGTATGAAATATGCTAATTGTCATACTTTATAATCGTTTGGGAGTTAGATACTTAGCGGGCCCCTCGTTAGGTTGATCAGATGTTTGTGATGTGTGTTTTACAAGCTTTAAATTTATAAAAACTAGAAATACCGATTTTGACTAAAAACACAACATTCGGGCAAGTATACCCTATTCGAGTGTAATATTGGGTAAGTCCAGGTCGTTCCACGGGATTTGTAGCAATTGACAGATTATTTATCAAGTAACAAAGCCAATTGATTGTCACGGATCAAATAGCCAAAACGTGTGTGAAGCAAGCAAGAAACAAAGCATGATCCACATAACATAATAGATAGAGATAGAGCAAGACTTTATATAAACAAAACATACAAGTCATATATGACTGGTAATCATAATAACAAGCACATCTACCAATGATAACATAGAATCCTTTCGGCCTATATACTACATCATCACGAGTGCATTAAGAATGGTTTATATCAAATATGCATACAAATGAATTCCTCCCAACCCGATCAGTCAACATAAGGAAGGGTCTTAAACATCATTCTGATTGGGTTGTTTATCAATTTACCACACAATTCTCACAAGCATGATATTGATTCGTATGGCCAACACGATTCAAAATACATCAAGACAATTAATCCTTTCGACCTATTTCAATTGCAATGATATACCAAAAGATAAACAGTGATCCAAGCAAAGATAACATCGAATTCAAATATATATATATATATATATATATATATATATATATATATATATATATATATATATATATATATGCACAAGTCATAGCAAAATCATCTAAATATTATATCATGTTTCACATATCCAACATACGAGAACAAAGTACCGAACCAATAACCAATTGGTCCCACAAATAACCAACATCCTAAACCTACATGAGATGCCCCAAGAATCTGTCAAGAATCCTTTGAAAATCAGCAACACATCACCAAATGGTGCGTTTGGTAACGGGTTTAATATAGTAAAGGAAGTAGAGATTTGGTGTGAATCGTCTAACCCTTATGGTATAATGTATTTAGGTTTTGGAAATATGGTGTTTGAGGTCTAGAAATGATGGTATAACAGTGGTGACTCATGGTGGTAGTGGTGGTTAGAGTGGTGGTGATATTGTGGTGTAAAGGGGTGTTTGGATCATTGGATCCTAAGATCCTCACCTAGTTCTCCTCATCTCAACTGAAGGTGTTTGTGTTTTTGTGAAGAGATATTTGTTATTAAAGTGTGTTTGAAATGACAAAATTTTCTCTCAATTGATAGGCTGGGCGAGGGCACAAGTGCGGCACACTTCCATGAGAAGTGCGGCGTACTTTTCTTCTTTAATGCGTAGATCTTTAATGTTGAGATGAAGTGTGGCGCTCATGATGTAGAAGTGAGTCGTACTTAGGGTATTAACTGTCCTTCATTAACTTCGTCCTGAAGTGCGGCGTACTTCGCTTGATTCTTGGACTTAGTATTATCTTCTTTTATCTTTTTCTTCTGTAAGGTGTAAAATACTTTTGTCTTTAGTCTTTTTGAGCTTGAGATGTCTTCAAGTGAACCTTTGTCTATGTTGTAGAGAATTGTTTCGCGGTCGCGTGCCGCCTGAATCACGTCCACCGGAGTTCGTATGACCGAGTTATGGTCAAAACAGTGAACAGGTTTCGGGAGATCTTTAACTCGAGTTTACTTCTTCGTTTAAGCTCCATTTCTTCGTGTATTCTTCCGTTTTCTTCTACGACACGTACCATGAACCTACAATAGCAAATATACCGGATTAAGTATCAAAAGTTCTTATTATTAACCAAAATAGAGATATAAAAGCACTGATAACGCATATAAATATATGTATAATTTGAGCGTTATCAAATCACACTTAAACTTTGCTTGCTGATTCGCTAGAATCTATATATACGTAATTATAAATTATATAATATTATGGAAAATTACCAGTTTACCCTTGAGGACAAAGGTGAAAAGGAAATTCTTCAAAAATATATATAATATAATACGTATATAAACCGGGAAGTATGATTCCTGGGTCGTTTCCCCAACGATTCATGAAATTGAAACCACGTTCTTGTTTGGACAATGATTTGAATAAACACAAAGATTGATTTGATTATCTGTAACTACTAATTTTAAAAACAACAATTAAAATAAGCAAACAAAAGCACAAAATCAATTAACGGGAACAAATACAATGCGACAAATAAGCAACTATACTAAATTTAAATCCTAAAATTTCTAAACCTAAATTAGGATAAAAGAAAATTTAAGAAAAAGGAAAATTATTTTTTTGACAATATTTGAATTTATTATGAATTATAATCTAATTAGATCTATTTAAATCCTAGAAAATAGCAAATTAATTCCTAAAAATTCTAAAAAAAGTTTTTAAACTTAGAAAAGTCTAAAATACTATAAAAACTCAAAAAACTATTTTTATCTATTTTTTATAATAAAATCCTATTTTTAAAACTAAAATTAAAAGCTTAAAAATGAAAATAAAATCTAAAAAGGGTAAAAATGATTTTACTGAATGTAAAACTAAAAGTATTTATTCTAATGCTAAAAACAATTTTTTTTATTTTAAAAGTTATTTATGTATTTTTTTAATGATTTTCGAAAATATAAACCTAAGAAAAATGATTTAAATTAAAATAATAAAGAGAAAAATACCAAAAATTCAGGGAAAATCCTAAAAGTAACAAGGAATCTAAGAAAAATAAACACACAAGCCCAGCTTATCAAATAAGCTGGGGAAAAAACTCTTATATGCTACGGCTTATATAGGAAAAGGAAAATGAAAGAAAGTATAAAGATTTAATGAAAGAGGATATGGTTGGATGAGCTAATGTAGCAAAATAGAAAGAGCATTGGTGTTGTATGGGAGAGGTCTTGGGTTCGAGTCCCAAGCACAGGTTTTTGTATTTTTTTTATTTTTCAAAACTAAAAGAACAAAGTTGTAGAAAATACTTTTTTAAGCAACTTTAATGAAACAACATTAAGCTGAAACTCAAAAATAAGTTCACAAAAAGCTTGTGAAAAAGCTGTTTACAGAAAGTGGGCTTTTGAAAACTAAAAAGCTAGGTCTCACTATTTTGCTTGCACACAGCTCAAATTAAGCTTATTTTCAAAACCAAAAACTATTCTAGAAAGCTTGTAATATCTAGAAGCTAAAAATGACAATTTATTTTAACTGAAAACACTGAAAGCTAATTGAAATTAAAGATTAAAGGCACAAACTCTGAAAATTCTCTTTTAAGCACAAAAACTAAATAGGCTAGAAAGCACAAAAAGCTACTAGAGAAGCTGAGCTTATGAAAACTAGATAAACTAGATATAAGCTATAATTCTAATTCATAAAACCAGATCCTATAAGCTAAAAATCTAAATTTAGAAACTAAACTTTACTTGCTACTGTTTTTGGCTTTTTAGGAATTTTGGTGAAATTTAAAAGCTAATGTACCTTAGAGAATAAGCCAGAAATTTAGAAGCAAGTTTTAATCTATTAAAACACCAAACAGTCTAAATGCTAATTAAGTAAAATGTAAAAGCTAGGAGAGAAAAGGGCTTATAATGCAAATAGAAATTAACAGATTTGGATTTATGAAAAACTAACTAGTGAAAATGCTTACTAACTTTAATCCTAGCTTATAAATCTAGCTTAGACAAACTTATATGAGAGATTTCTTGAAACAAAAACAACTGATCAAATGCCAACTGTAGGTTTTAACTTGAAGTTTAAACTGTATGCAAAAAACCCCTTTAACAACCTTGATATAACCTTAGAAGCTTGATGAACATAAGTTAATTAAAATTCAATTACCAGATAATAAGCAGCTTATGAATACTAAAAATGAAAAATAAACATTAATCAAATAAGCCAGATAACTAAAAGCTACTATATATTCTACTTATTTTTTGTTTTTAGAGATTTTATGTCAGATTAAGCAACTCTAAGATTTAAACTATCTAATAAACATTTAGAGCATTAAACTACAGCAATAAGCATAATAAGATAGATAAAGCACAAATAAGCTAGTAAATAGGCAACTATAAGCTAGAAAATTAAGACAGTAATAGAAATAGGAAACTTACAAGCTGCCTTTGCTCTAAAAAAAGGCTCAAATTGCTCAAAGAGCTTGTCTATAGCTCTAGATTGTCTAGAAGACAAGCTAGTAAAATGTAACACCCCCATTTTTACAATATAGCAGCGGAAGCTAATCTGGGGTATTACTTCATGGAAACAACAATCATAATCATAGAAAACGACCCAAAAGAGATGTTTGTTCAAAAGATACGTTATCATTCATTTCAAATCAGAGTTTTACAAAGGCAGGTCCCAAAATCTAAAACATCATGTTTGAATGATAACAGTTCAGCCATCTTCGAGTCCATGCCACTCCGTGCCGCAACTTGCTCAATTACCTGAGATAGACATGCTAAAAAGTCAACACAATGGTTGAGTGAAATTCATAGGTTTGATATAAAAACAGTTTTTGAATAAAGTAATAGTATTAATAATTGTTATAAACTTTATTTTTATTATGAAAATTGCTATTGTTATGAGCTTGGGCCATGTTATTATATACACGTTAATTAGTAATAATCGAATGAATCATAGTAACAATGTATTATCCCGTTATTGCCTTGTTTGGTCTGATTGGTCTTGTTTATGTCACCAAACACATTATCAATCAAGTCATTTAACGACTTGTAGAGCTCATAATATAAAACATATAATATCCAAAGTTCAATTTAATAAACTTGAAAGTCAACTTTAACGACTTGAACGATTTGTTACACTAACTTTAATATTCCAAAGTCAATTTAATGACTCTTGAAGTCAAATTTAACGGACTTTGTAGGATTTATGAACTAACAGATTATTCATAGTCCAATTAATGACTTGAAGTCAAAATTTAACGACTTGTAGGATTTTTTTATATTAACACATTAATATCCAAAGTCAATTTAACGACTTGAAGTCAAATTTAATGACTTGTAGGATAGATAACTTAGACAGCAATTGTAATGATATGTCAGAATAGCATGTAACTTGTATTCGTAATTTATAGCAGGTATCCCCCCACACGGGGTTTTATGAAAATAGAATGGAAATGCAGAGACTATGAGACTCACTAAGTTTTGAAAAAGGTTATCACATTGTTATAAGATAAAGAGTATGTAATTGAGTTTGTATCATGCATGGTATACCCTCGTGGGTTTATTTAATAAACCATGTTTAAAATAGTAAATGCGAGGTTATGAACACTTCACCTGGTAGGTGAGTAATAAATTATCTAAAATGAAAGTTGACGGTCCTTATCACAATCTTAAACCGGGGGAGGTTGTTGATTTTGATGTAGTAAAATGATAGTAAATAGCCACGTCAGCAACTGAGTAAATTATGTTGAGTCTTTGGAAGTTGTACTTTTAGACTTTGTTTAAGAGTTATGAGTTGATTGAAGAGTTTGGAATTTTCTGTATCAGTTCGGGCCCATCATAATTCAGAAGTTCATTCAGTAAACGATTGAGGAGCTAGGTCACTTAAATCATAAACCCAAACAACTCTGTCAGAACGTAATACCAAGTTGAAACCTCTTAATATGAAGCTCATAGTTATTGTGGTATAAATTATAGCTTAGGATGATCGATTTTTAAGCATTTTATTCCAATATCTGGAAATGTTAAGGCACGTCAAGCGTTAATTAAGTTATGTCTGGTACTGTTTGAATGTGTTTTATACTTTTTTCAAAATGTTACTTTTTAACATGGGGTTTGGAAAATTGAAGTAGACCACGGGGTTTGATTTTTACGATTTGGTCCTTCAACTTTTGAAAGATTATACCAAGTAAACCTTGGACTTTCAAAAGTTTGACATAATAGACCCCTTATAGTTATAACTTTGATAAAAGGACATATTTAGCCCCTTTAGTTATAAGTTTCAGAAAGTTCACGATTTAACCCCTTGCATGGAGCTTTAATTACAAAAACATGTCAAATTGAATGCCAAGCTTATTTTAACATTTCAATAGGGACATTTATAACGTTATAATAAACTAAAATATAAAGAATTTAACGCAACACATATCGTCGTTTTAATATTAACGATTCGTTAAGCTAGGAAGCAAAACGGGTCAAATTAGGGTTTCAAAACGTAAACGCGTGCTTTTAAGTTTAAATTCCTTCATTAATCAATAAAGTAGTTATTTTAACATTATTTAAGCATGCTAGGATAGATTATAACAATATTTAACCATTATAACATTTAGTTTTAAGAAAAACGCAAAATTAGGGTTTCGGGTGTACGGTTTTGGATCAAAATGGAAAACATGAGAAGGAATTGAGTTATGAAACTTTAACTAGTGTATATTTAGGATAATTATGAAACATTATAAGGGGTTTTAGTACTCAGAATAAGAAACATTCAAAAACCTGGGTTTGAGGCTTCATGATTCAAAAATGGTGGAAATGGGTCATTTCGGGTAGTATTTCCACTCGTACGCCTTGTATCTTATTCCTGGGGCTTCAAATCTTCAGGGCTTCACTTATTAGACCTTCTTTAATGATCCTAGGATCATAAGGGAGCAAAGGATTGCTGCCTAATGGGTTATAGAAAGATGAAGGTGGGTGCGAGTTGTAATGAAGACATAAGGTCCCTATTTATAGGTAAATTTCATCTTGGTGACCAAGGAAGCTAAGATAGCTTATGGTTCTGATATGGGATGTGTGTATATGCTAGTAGATGATGTTTGAAGTCTAGATTATGAATGTGGAGGTCTAGAAACTAGAATGGAGGTGTTGGATACCTTAGTTGATGCCATGTATAAGGATGGAAGAAACAAGAATATTCATGAGACCATGTGCTCTCAATTTGAAAAGATGGTCTAAGCAGCTGGGTAAGCAGCTTGAAGGTTTCTAGAAGAGGTTCACATTGGTTATTTGCACTTGGAATGGTTTGAAATGGGTCAAAATTGAGTATGAAAGGGTTCGGGTCAGTTTTGGAGCTCGACGTGTTGTTCAAGGGTTTTTCTAAGGTACATTGTATTTTTAATGATTAAATATAGATTAAATAGGTTGTTAAGGTCTGAGATTAAAGTAATTAGCAAAGATTAGCAATTGTTTTGGGTTAAAACGGGTTAAAATTGAAGAAATGAGGTCACAGATACCAAATGGTATGGTTTAGGGTTTTCTTGACTTTCTTGGTTTATATTTTGCATACTATTGATTAGGAATGATGGAATACAAATCCTAGGGATTAAATAAAGTATTATCAATGAAGTTTGATTGTTAGTTTTAGTTAAAATGGGTTGAAATTGAAAGAATAAGTCGTGGCTTGGAATTAGGGCTCGTATAATACTTTTAGGGTTTTCTAGCTTTGTAAATCTTGTATACTGTCAAACTAATGATGGATAATAATGGATAATGGTTTGTAAACTCATCTTATGTGTTTACAATGACTCTTGGTTGCTTACTTGAGAATGAGATGGTCTGAAAATGAGTAAACGGGTCAAAATCACAATAAGGGCACAATTAGGGTTTTCTGGATTCGTTTCTTGTATAATTGAAGTAGAATGATGAAATGATAATGGATTATGATTGAGAATATTGTACAATAAGTTATTACAACTTATTTGAGTGTTGGTTTAGGTTTACAATGGATAAAAACGAAGAAACGAATCATGGTTTAGAAACTAGCTCGGTTTTAGGGTTTAGGGTTTTGAATTAGGGTTTTGAGTGTAAAAAGATGTATGAAATCTTATGAATAGAATATTTAGGGTTTATATATTGTCTATTGAGTGTAGTATCTTGTACAAAAGTGATGGTGAAGAAATTAGAATAAAAACGGAGGTAAAACGGCTATTTTGGAGATCATGCTTAATGACTTGTACATTGAGCTTTTAAGGACTTATACTTTGACTTGGAGGGAGTTTATATTTCAAATGAAATGTTATATTACTTGTACATATGCTTTAGTATCTTGTACATTCACTTTAGATGTTTACTCTTCATGAAATTAGGGTTTTAGAGACATATGATAACGGTTTAAAGCCCGTTTAGATATAACGTTGCGAATGGTACATTATAGGAATAATGTACTTTGTAATAAGGATATTATGATATTGACTTGACATGTTATGATGTTTTCTTGACATATATGAAGACAGGATTGTCATAGATAGGTTGCGTGAGCTCGTCTACTTTAGTTATGCAAGTTATATTATATATTGAGATATTGTCAATACAAGTAATGTAATAAAGCGAAAAATTTCCCCGTACAATTGTGATAATAGTAAAATAGGTTAATGAAAATTCTTGGGTTGTTATAGAAACCCTAATCCGCATTTACTCAAAATGCGTGAGATTAATATACATGAATATCTTCCTTATTTAGCTCATGCATATCCTCAACTCTAACTAAGTAAAATCTTATCTTGGAATAACTATTTGACTCTACCAGGACTAAGTACTCTACCAGTAGGAACTGAACTTAGCCTACCAGTACTAACTATTATAATAACCTTACCAGCAGGAACTATATACCTGCCAGTAGGAACTACTACTCTACCAGTAGGAACTACATACCTACTAGTATAAACTAAGTATTACAATTATTCCTAACATGTTACTTTGCCAAAAGTTTGAATCCACAACGAGTTGCTTAGGTTATACTAGACGGCGAGTTGTTAAATTCAAATGGCGAGTTACTTTGAATATTAGGCTGCGAGTTATCCAAGTCCACGGCGAGTTAGCTATTATTTTACACGGCGGTTTGGTGCATTTTCAACGGTGAGTTGGTCTTTGTTAGGCAGCAGTTTGCCCACATTTTCAGTGGCGATTTGGTGGTTTTCTAGCAGGCGGTTTGAGTTAATTCAGGAGGCGGTTTGCTTATATTTTCAAGGAAATTATTTACTTTAGGCAAATTGGAATTTATCAAACATAAAGAGTATCCATACGCAGCGGTTTAATTAAAAAAAACGACACCCCGTTAAATAATTTGTAATCTTTAATTGACATTTAATCAAACATAAAGACGACACCCCTTTTAGCGACACTTTTTGGTGGAAAAATTAAGTAATTTATAATCTTTTTTCTTTAGCCTTTTTAGCTTATTTTTACACCAAATTTAGATTTTGGTAATAGGGTAAAATTTATTTTTTTTCTTCATAATCCAACTGCGCCAAATTTCAAACATAATCTAACATCAATAACATCTAGTTATACCATAATCAAAGACGTAAAGGACATTAATCAAACAACTAATGAACCTTAACAACAAACAATTATTCATTTACGGTTTTCTATTGATTTTGTAAAATCCCGTTAAATCCTTCTTATCGGTTTAAATCTTAGACTTGTAAAATCCCGTGAACGTTAATTGCATTCATAACCAATACATCAAGATGTCTAATATGTCAGAAGATATCCAGTATGCCGGTTCCGATACCCGCCCACCAATGCTTGATAGAACAGACTTTGAATCATGGCAACAACGGATTCGTCTGTATTGTCTGGGAAAAGATAATGGAGAGAATATAATGAAATCAATTACTGAAGGTCCATTTCAAATGGGAACAATGAGAGATACCCTTACTGAAGGAGGTGAGGGTGCACTTCATCTAGGTCCAGAACGTGCTAGAGTCTTTGGGGACCTTTCAGCTGAAGATAAGGAAAGGTATAAAGCTGACATTCGTGCTACGAATATCTTACTTCAAGGTATACCAAAAGACATCTACACACTCATCAACCACTTTACTGACGCCAAAGACATTTGGGACAATGTGAAGATGATTCTGGAAGGTTCTGAATTGACAAAGGATGACCGGGAATCTCAATTATACGATGAATTTGAACACTTCTGTCAAATCAAAGGAGAAACCATTCATGTTTACTATGTTAGGTTTACAAAGCTCATTAACGACATGAGAAACATTAAGATGACCATGCCCAGAATGCAGCTTAACTCTAAGTTTGTGAACAACATGTTACCTGAATGGAGTAGATTCATTACTGAAGTCAAACTAAACAGAGGTTTGAAAGAGTCTAACTTTGATCAGTTGTATGCCTACTTGAAGCAGCATGAGGTACATGCTAATGAGAACAGAATGATGATGGAAAGGTTCAGTCAACCGACTAATGACCCTTTGGCACTTGTGTCTAATGCATCAAATCAGAAGTATCCAACATAATCATCTGAGTCTCCACAATCCTCAAATCAACCATCACTTGTTGATAACTTTCAACTGGACTCGGGAAGCACTTCAACTGATAACTTGATCGAAAGCCTAACCAACAGACTTGCCCTCCTCAACTAATCATTCAAAGCACATCTTCCTCAAATGAACAATCAACTCAAAACTTCCCCAAACGCAAGGAACAATGCTACGGTTCAAGACCGCAGAGTTGTGGTTCAAGATGTTCGTGGAAGATACAATGTGAATAATCAAGGAAGACCATTTCAGAGGAACAATACAAGAGGAAACGTTGTAGCTGGGAATGCTGGAGGTCAGAACAGAGGTGGCAATGTGAATCCTGGTCAAGCTAAACCCATTAAGTGCTACAACTGTAATGGACTCGAGCACATAGCACGAGAATGTCCTCGACCAAAGCGACTTCAGGATTCAGACTACTTCAAGGACAAGATGCTACTCATGCAAGCCCAGAAGAATGGTGCAGTACTAGATGAAGAACAGTTGTTGTTTCTTGCAGGAGAATAAGTCACCAACTTTGATGATGATGTGGATGATCCGAACGAGAATGATTTGGCACTCAATGTGGATCATATCTTTGAAGCTGATCAATGTGATGCATTCGACTCTGATGTTGATGAGGCTCCTAATATATAGACCATGTTCATGGTAAATCTTTTATCTGAAGATCCAATCTACGATGAAGCCGGGCCATCATATGACTCGAATACTCCGTTTGAGGTACAAGATCATGATACCTTTGTAGATCATATGGATGAGTATCATGAAGTACACGAGATGCAAAACGATGTACAACACAACTACGTTGTTGACTCTGATGCTGAATATACGAGTGATAGTAATATTATTCCGTATAATCAGTATATGGAGGACAACGAAGAGCATGTTGTACAAAGTAATGTATCTTCTGTTCGAAATGATGCATTGATGTCGATTATAGATGATATGCATGAACAGGGTGTCCAAAGTATGTCAGCAAATAAGCAGGTTAAAGTAGTTAATGACACATTGACTTCTGAACTTGCGAGATATAAGGAACTGGTCGGGGTGTATGAAAAACGGACAAAGTTTGAATTAACTGAAAGAGAACAAAAGATTGATGAACAAATGAGAATAATTATCTCTGACCGAAATAGAAAGGAAACTTCTTTAAAATCGGAACTTCATACTGTACAAATGCAACTTCGTTCTACCGTTGACCATAACAAGTCAATGAAGGAAGAAGTGACAACCTTGAAAAAGGATTTTAAACAAAAAGAAGATAAATACATTGAAGAGTTTTTAGACATCAAAAAGCTAAAAGAAAAGGTTGAAGATAGATTATTCAAACAAGATCAGTCTGTTCAAACGGTGCACATGTTATGTAAACCAAAACCGTTTTATGATGAAAAGAAAAAGGTAGCAATAGGCTACAAAAACCCCTTATGTCTCACACGTGCAAAGCAAGTTCAATCTGCCCTCTATAATGGTACTGAAATAGTCATGACCAATCATAAACCTGCTGTTGTGCATGACTCGGAGGAAACTCTTGAGATAGCTGAGTTGACTAGGAAAAGAATGTATGAGAAAATGAAAAGCCCTCAGTGTATTCAAAATAAAGTTAAGTTTGCACCCCCAGATTACTCAAAAGAGAACTATCTTGCAATCTTCGCACCTCAGAGAGATTTGACCCCTGAGCAGATATTTTGGGCCAAAGATGAAAATGACAGGAAAAAGGTTGAAGCCTCAGTTCTTAAACCACTTTCAACACCGACTGTGTATCCACCCAATACACCTGTCAAGCTTGTCCCCAGGGTTCTCCCAACAAAAAGTCAAGTGAAAATTAATCTTTATACACTCACACAACTTTTTACGGAATTTGACAAAACATGTAAAAAGAGAATCACACCAACAGGTCTCACAGAAGGGGAAAGAGGTTTTGAACAAACAAAAAGATGTTACCTCACTGAAGTCATACCATTTTTCAAAACTCTTAAACAACACTTTGAAGGAGTTCAAAAGGCTCTCTTTAAAGAAGTTAAAGGAATGGAAGAAATTTTTGATCAAATGTCAGCAGAGGTGGACCAGAATACTGTGGACAAGCAATGTGCTGAAATTGAAAGGAAAAACCTTCTCATTGCAAATGAGAATCTAATTGCTAATTGTTTGTCGAATCAATTGATGTTTGCTGTTGAACAATCACGTTGTCTAGATCTTGAAGCTGAGATATCTAAATTACAAAATGAGAATCAAAAGGATGTTAATGATGAAATGATAAGAGGTTTTAACAAACTTGAGGTGGAATACCTAAATTTGCAATTGAAATATCAACATCTTCAAGAAAACTTTGGAAATAACAAATCACAAACTTCTCAGGATGTTCCTGAATTTGACTCATTTTTCAAAATTAAAAATCTAGAAACACAGCTTCAAGAAAAGGACAACGTAATTAGAAACTTGAAAGCTCAAGTCTCTAAAATGAATGACAGAAGTTGTGAAACTTATAATGCTAAAGATGTCACTGCTCTTATTGAACAAAATGAACGTGTTAGAGCAGAAATAGAAAAGGTCAAACAGCATTACAAGGAATTATATGACTCCATCAAGATTACGCGTCTACCATGTTAAATGAAATTAAGAGTCTAAAGGCTCAGTTGAAAAGCAAAGTGTCTTGTGTCACTAGTGACTCTGCCAAACCAAAATTTCTTGCGCCTGGCATGTATGCCATTGATGTTAAACCCATCAATCATCCCCTTAAGAACAATAAGAGTGCTCATTTAAACTATATCAACCATCTTAAGGAGAGTGTAGAAATAGTTAGGGAGATTATAGAGGAAACTAGAGTAGTTAAACCACTAGATAATGCACTTAATTATGCTTGTCAATACACTAAGCTATCTTAGGAATTGTTAGAATATGTGATTGGCACTTGCCTAAAAAGTTTCAATGAAAGAGATAACAAGGCTCCCTCTACCCCTGTAACTAGGAAAAAGCAAGTTACTTTTAATGATAAACCAGGAACTTCTTCTAGTAACACACAGAAACATGAAGAACACCAGAAAGTTCAACATTCTAATATCCCTGTGATTCCTTCTACAGGAGTAAACAGTTCCACTGAAGCTAGCGGATCAAATCCTAGATGCCTGTTTATCTATCTTTCACGAGATCAAATCCCATACGAGCCCCAAAAGACTACAGTAGCTCCCTGACTTGAGCCTTTGTGAGATAGTAAGGAAGCCCATCAACAAATATGCGATCACGACCCTCGAGCCTACCCACAAAACCCTGGTGTTAGACCAACAACACCTAGGTTCAGGTTTGGGTTAGGTTGGCTTGGACCAAGAGTTGCATCTAGTAACAGATTGTAATCACTAGGCCTCCGGACCTTTACTGGTGCTCCCTGAAATTTGATATTAAAATACATAAAATAGTTGCACAATACACAACTATTGCTTCATATTATTTTATGTATTATCTACACTGCAAGATTGACTGATGT
>BQNB010011630.1:56320-80922 GCA_026074375.1 Tanacetum coccineum | reverse complement strand
TTTTTTCAAGCAACTTGGTCTTGTACATCTTTTACTCATTAAAACCTAGCTATGATATGTTTCCTTGACCAAGATGGTCTTCCTTAAGACCATGAAGTTGTCTTGGACCACTATTGCACACTTTTGACTAACTAGGCTTATATATACAAGTATCATGCAAGAGAGACATCTATAACACTAAACACTTAGTAAAATTTTCACAAAATCTCTTCCTTTTCTCTCCTTTAGCTCACGGCAAGAAACAAGCCTCCAACCAAATCCATACAAAATTTTATACAACCTATACACATCTATACACATCCATCCTAAGATATTCTAAGGTGTTTCCAAGCATTGGATTACCTTTTTCAAGTATTAATCAAGAAATCAAGATTAGGGTTTTCATTTGGAAACTAGGGTTTTCTTGGTTATAATCTTGGGTTTAAAGTCTAAACAAGGGTTTAACACTTATTTGTCATCATCCTACATCATCTCATTAAGGTTATCTTAAGCCCTTAACTTTTCATTTATATGATTATATGCATATGTGATGTTTATGTAGTGAAATCACCATTAGGATATGTTTAACTTGTAAACATGGATTTTTCTTGGAAATATAGTTTTATGAGCTTATACACATGTTGTATGGATGGTAATATGAAGTTATAAATGGATACATAAGTATTTTACAATCTTAATTAAGCTTAAAAAGTGTTAATGCAAATTAGGGTTTTAAAAGATCACTTGATATGTTCCAAGTAAAAGTATGATGAATAACATGTTAATCTTGTTTATGAGCTTTTAGTTATGATATATGAACATAAAAATAAAGTCATAATGGAAGTAAAAGACTTGTACACTTTTGGTAAAGTTATAAAGTATAAAATATAAAAACAAGGTTAAAAATAGACTTAATAAAGTCACCCAAACTTTCTGTCCCAAAAGTGTATAAAAACATACTTAATTTATATTTTTATAAAATAATACGACTCATGACGATTCCAAAAAAGTAAGAAACTTGTCAAACGGATAAATAACGAAAAAGTTATGGTAAAAACAAGTTATACGATAAATAAACGGATTTATAAAAGAATTTTTATAAAAATTATTCAAACAGCAAGTTTGATATTTTTAACAAATAATACATATTTTTAGGATTCCAAAATGATAAGAATCGTAATTTTTCAATTAATAACGAACGAGTTATGAATTTCGCGAGTTTACGACAATTAATACTTTTATAAAACTATTTTTATAAAAGTTACTGTTCATGACAGAAAGTTATATTTTTGTAAACCTTATAAATTGATAGGATTTTCAATAACGAGAACGTCCTCGAAAGAATCGTTAAAAACGGAGCTATAACGAATAAAATACGACATTTACGGGTTTTACGACAACAAATACGATTTAAATAAAACTCACGTCTGATGTGAACAGTAAAAGTTACTGTTCACCAGAGGGTCAAAATATGGAAAATGTCAAATTATGATAACTCGTCCTAATACGAAAGCGTGGGCATAAGAAACGTTAAAATCGGGCTTAAAACGCGAAAGTTATGCTAGTTTTACTAAAACGGTAATTATAAACGTTTTAACTTATTAAACACAATTTTACCAAAACCATTAGTTGGTGATTGAACTATATAGAATTATATGTGGTTATCAAAGTACTATATTACTAGGGAGTTTCATAATGAGGCCTCTTCGGGGTGGCGTATCGACGAGTTGCTGGATTTACGACTTAAAGTGTCCTAGCTCCTCATACGTTCACTACATGACCTCTTAATTATGATAGCCCGAACGATAGTATGATGTAACTAACATAGACCTGTATATGATGTTAGTTAATCGAAGTACATGGTACTTATACGACCTTAAATTAAATAGGTTGCATCTGACGATTTGCGTGACGCATTATCTGTGATATTTGGATTATCAGAACTCAAGGTGAGTTCATAGCCCCATATTTTTACGATTTCAATGATTTATAACTTGGGGTGGAAACATGCTTTGTTTTATAAGGCCGTTTTCTGCAATGAACAGAATGAGGAGTGAGTGTCTTAGTGTCCATTCAATTGGGGGTTTGTGATTATATGATTATATGTTATTATTATAAAGAAAGTTTTTGTCAAAAGATTTCTGGAAAAAGTTTTCAAAATCTGTTTTTGTGTTAAAATGATACTCTTTCACAAAACAATTTTAAGAAGTTGAATGATTTCTCTTTAATGTTTACTAAAAGAGTCTTGATTAAAATCAAAATAGAAGTCTTCATAATTCTTGAAAGAGTATCATGTCACAAAGAATTTCTTGTGAGGATATTCTAAAAACAGAAAGAGAGAGCTAAATCCATACGTGAAAAAGCAAATCAAAAGTGTGTTCGAAAAAGAATTGCTAGAACACACAAAAATGATAAATAAAAAGAATAATTTGAATAAAGCGTATGACATGTGCTAGAAAAAGCAAGAACGAGCACATGAGAAAGAAACTGATCAAAAATATGTTCAAAAAGAATTGCCAAAACATATAAAACAGACAGAGTGGAAAAAGACAAAAATGTCAAAAGAATTATTTGTTACCTAACATCTTAATTTTATTCATTCAGTAATCATCATGGCACAACAACAACATGCAGCTGATGTTCATCCAGACGAACTGTGTCCTCCGAACAAACGATATGATCTTATGCATGCTAATAAGAAAGTTGATCTTGAACATGTGCAATGCCCACCAGAAAGCAAAATTCTGACAAACATCATCAAGAATCATCCATTACGATTCAGCATTGCAGCTTCTTCCTCCGTACCATGGATTTATATGGCACAGTTCTGGCATACTTTGAAGGAAGATGGTTCAAAGTATAGGCTCAAGTTTATGTTGGACAAGAAAGAACTTTCTCTTACACTGGATGACTTTAGAACAATCTTTCATCTACCATACGCAAATGACAACAATCATAATTCATTCGTGCCACCACTATCATTTTTGGACATGGTTCCATTCTATAAACAAAAATTAGGCTTTACAATGGAGCTGAAGACATTGTCAAGCTTTAAGAAACACACAAAGATAAAGTTAGCATGCAAATTCCAGATTGGATGATCACTGAAGAGATGAAGCACACGGAGCATTATAGGATGTATGCAGAGGTGTTTGGGTTAGATGTTCCTCTGACTCAGTCACAACCGACTGAGTCTACCCAAGGAACGCATAGGACACCTAGCGCCCCTAGGTCACCTACCCCTAAAAAGGATACAGCAGAGTCAAGTGCTCCAAAACGATCTACTGTGATTCGTTTTCGTCTTCTTGAAAGGAGATCTACACGTCTAACTCCACCAGCTCCAGTGCCAACTCTTGATAAAGCAGATGAGATGATCTTACAAGATACATTACAAGTAAGTCTTGCTGAGCACAAAAGTCAAGAAGAGCAAGAAGCTAGAGAAAATGTGGAACTAGGCGTCTGAAGAGATTGAAAAGATGGTGGAAGGATCTGAGAATGTTATTGATGATAGTTTACCTCCTAGGAATGATGAACCAAAGATTCCCGGCACTAGGTTAGAGCCCAGGAGTGATAAGGAAAGTCCGGAGGTGGAGATCACTAATGATGAAGAGGTGGAAATTACTAATGTTGTCATACCTGTCAATGTTAATGAAGAGGAGGATGAAATAACTGATGAAGTGTATGAATTAAAGAGAATGGAGAAAGGGAAGATTTCGGAGTTTTACTCACGACATCATGATGCCCAGAAGGATCATGCAGCTGTGAGAGCTGAGATTAAGGTATTGAGGAGAGAGAGACTTGCTTATGAGCAAGAGAGTATGGAGACCCGCCAGGCCTTGGCTAGGTTTGAGGCTTACAGCAGGGCATTAGAGGCACGGGTTATAGTGTTAGAGACTCATGCGCGTCGCCACGAGTAGCAGCGTCAGGACGCGGATGATTGCGCGACGAGGCATATCATGCGTATTCAGACTTTGGAGGCTGGAGCACACGATGACACCTTAGAGGATACTGGTAGTAGTGCCTAGGGTTACTTCATACCCATATTGATAGCAATACTATATAGCCTTCTAAGTTTTTATGGGTTACTCCCAAGCTACAGCGGATAGGATCTTTTGTTTATGATTGCTATCAGGTAATGGATCTTTATCTTTTGTTAGACTATGATTGTATAAGCTCCTAAGTATTACGGGTAACTCCTACTCCCGGCTAGTAGGGATCTAGGTTGAATTTTTTTCATTTTAACCGAGCGATAGGAATCATTGTGTACCAAACAAATCATGTATATTCCCAGATTAAATATGGAATGGATGTATTAATTTTGTCAAAATCTTGTGTTGGGGTTTTAAATGTTTCACTGTGTGAATGTGATCTTATTTTTATTTATGTGCATATGTTAATGTCACGTTTATGCTTGTATTAAAAATCTAACCGGGTGTTGTATTTTCATGTGATTTAAGAAAATGGCACCAAAACGAACCACAAGGTCAACAAAACACCATCACGACGACCAACCCCAAATGAAACAACAACCACCAACAGAAGAACTGTAACTGGAGGCACAACTTCAGGCCTTAATTGACCAAGGAGTTAGTTGCTGCCAATGGCTGAAGCATAAGCAAGCAGGGGTTTATGGAATGGCTACAATAGCAATGGTTCAGACCAACAAGGGCCCACCACAAGGCCTGTTCGCGAAATGCTCTTACTTACACAGAATTCCTAAAATGCAAACCTTTAGACTTTAAAAAGGCACAGAGGGAAATCGTACGGACCTCACTCGATGGTTTAAGAAAATTGAGTCTTGTTACGGCCATTATAGCAATTGCACAGCAATACATTGTCAGTCAAAAATTTGCGACTTCAACCTACAAAGAAGAATGCTCTTAACATGGAGGAAATGCCCATGTTAATAAACCACTACTTAACTTAATTAAAAACCAACTACTCCTGAAGCAAGCTCATAGCCATGCCATAGGCAAACACTAAAGAAAATGATGACAGATTAATATACAACTGATCCGAGGGAGTGAGCATCAAGAATTATTGAACTAAGATGTGGAATCTTAAGGTTAAGGGCCACCGATGAAGTGGCCTACAATCGGACGGATTCCAGCAACTAGCATTGATGGTGTGCCATGATGTTCCCAGAAGAGGTATAACAAGGATTGAAAAGTAAATATGCGGTGGCTTGCCCAATATGATACTTGGCAGTGTAAAGGTCGCCGCAACCTACTACAACAAGCCGAAAAAAACCATGAATGCAAAGGCTATCCGAAATTTACAACAGAGTTATGGATGAGAAAGACCCATGCCTATGCTGAACGAACAGGCATAAAAGAAAAGAAAGAAGTGATCTTTCACTTTCCAAGAACAATCAAACACCAACAAACAACAAATAAATAAAGAAGGAGGTCAGAAAACCCACAAAACAGAGCCTGGGCCTACAAACTACCTACACTGCAGAAAGGCAATAGTGACAGGAAACCATAAACATAATAACGCCAACATGACGCCAAGTCTAAACTCTGTGTATCCAAGTGTGATTACAACAATCAGAAGGGGTCCCTCCTTGTCCACCTAGGTGCAATAACTGCAAAAAAAAAGGTTTGGAGGCCATCCTGGCCAAGGATTGTAGAAGAGAAAGCCGACCCTGCAAATTAAAGCTAGACAAAACAACAACTTAACAACAAACAATACAACGAACCGCAAAACAACAACAACAATAAAAATCAGAAAGGGAAAGGGATGCCTATGAGTGAGCAGCTCAAGGCCACTTATATTTTTAAAAGAAACTCTGCCCCCAAAAAAAAACTTAGAAACAATGGACCGACCACCCCCGTTTCCCATGACCGTTGGTAATCACAAGCTAAGGAATGACAAGGCTCCAAGCGAAGGTTAAATGTCAGTGTGGTGGAATTTGGAAAGATGGGATAAATGCGGGAGGGGGGCAAACATCCAAAAACCCCAAAAAAACAAAAAAAAAAAACAAAAACGTCCGTTCGGGTAGATTCCTCCCTATTCTAAAAGCACTAAACAGACCGCTAGCGCTATGCCTATATCATATTTAAAAAATACGGGGATTGGATAGCCCATGTTTGCCAGCCATGTTGTTAGTGGGTATGGGTGCTTTATAAGAATACGGGTTTGGCCAACGGTGCCTAAAAAAAATATAATAAATAAAAAAATAATAATAATACGGGTGGATAAATAAATATAATACGGGTGGGACGGGTTGTTGGTTGTGTACGGGTGGCCTTTTTGCCCGATCAGGAGTTTTTTTGGGTGTCTACTATCTAAACCAAACCCTACTGCATTTTAGGCTCTCAAAAAACTTCGTCCTCAAATAGGCACCAAAAAATCACACCCAAAAATAATATCAACACAGTACCACAAACTACAACAAACAAAAAAAAAACACCAGCACATGCAGACAAACATCGTACACGAAAGGGGCAATGAAAGGTCCTGTCACACATAAACAAACACGCATCTCTACAAAACTATCTACCCCTACAAAACACACACACCCCCCCCAACAACAGAAAACAAAATCATACAAACCACACAACAAATCTCCACATAACAACAACACACGTACAAACCACAAACCATCGTAAAACTCTAACAATCCTAAACTCAAGCAGAGCCTAAAAGAATAACACCAATTCACCCCATGGATGTCGAAGACTAAGATGACACGGGGAGAATAAATTAGGGTTAAATACATCCCACTTTTTAAGTGGTTGCAATTAAAAAAAACCTTTCATTTTCACAACACTATTAAACTTAAAACAAACTTTTCACTAAAACCCACGCCATATTCAAGCATAACCTTAAAACTTAAAAATATTAATGCCTGTAGAAACTCTGGTAGTTTCATGCTATAAAATCGGTATGGGGATTTTAAGAGATTTTGGCTCACGACAGTACCTCCCACAAACCCAAGCGGAGATTCACAATGTGTTGTGCCGAGAAAGGAGATTGTTCGCCAAAAAAAAAAAAAATCCGAGTTAGCGCGTAAGCAAACTAAAAGAAACCACCCCTCTATAAACAATGTACAGTTTAACACCCGTGGGTAAATAACACCTTAGAATCAAGAATACCAGACCCAACTAAAACCCGGTGAAGGAACACGACAACCCCCACCCCCCCACTTGCCCCACTATCCCCGCAACCATCAACCACCAAAACCCGATACACACGTCCACAAAAAAAAAAACGCAAGCACAAAAGAAAAAACAATAGCAAAAAAAAACATAACCCCTACCTTTTTTTTTTTTTTATTAAAAATTATTAAAAATATACACATTATTAATGGGCCAACCAAATGTCACTCAGCACCGTCTTAAGCCCCCCACCCTACTTTTAGTCCCTCCCCGGACCCCCCCTCGAGAAATGAGTACAGATCGCCCACCCCACAATCCCCACTTTAAAACTCGCCTTAACCCTCCCTAAAGTAATAGAAAAGTTTTTAGTTTGATATATTCTTTATATTTTTTATATTACATTCCTCTCTGAGGACCATATTGCCCCCCGATGTAGGTCTTCCCTCAACCTCGACCCGCCCAAGATTCCTATTTTCCTCATTACCATTCTCCCCTCCCGGAACTCAGACAAAAAAAACAAGTGGAAGTTTTGTCAACTAACAAAATTTGATTTGGTATAGCCCAATAGTCCTACTTAACCCAAAACAGGATTGGTGTTTGGGCATCAAGCCAACCACAAAGAATAACTAGCCAGAGCAATACCTGTAGCACAGGCACCTTATCGATTGGGCGCCTACCCGAATATGAAAGAGTATCAGAGCAACTTAAAGAGCTGTCCTACAAAGCTTTATAAGACCCAGTGTCTCACAAGGCGAACCCTGGGGAGCTCCGGTCTTGTTTGTCAAGAAGAAGGATGGATCATTCCGGATGTGCATTGACTATCGGGAATTAAACAAACTAACAGTGAAGAACAAAGAGGGGAAGGGTTAATTACACTTCCTTGGGAAAATCCCTGTTTAAGAAATTTGAAACATCCGTTATCCACTCCCCAAAATTGATGATTTATTTGATCAGCTTTAAGGGTCGAGTGTCTACTCGAAGATCGACCTAAGGTCAAGTTATCACCAACTGAGGGTTTGAGAAGAAGACATTCTAAAGACTGCCTTCAGAACTCGTTACGGCCATTATGAATTTCAAGTTATGCCATTTGGTTTGACGAACGCACCTGCCGTATTCATGGACCTTATGAATCAGGTGTGCAAACCATATCTGGATAAATTTGTGATTGTCTTTATTGATGATATTCTGATATATTCGAAGAACAAGCAAGAACACGAAGAGCACCTTAAGCTAATCTTAGAGTTGCTTAAGAAAGAGGAGTTGTCATGCTAAGATTTTCCAATATGGACTTTTGTGGATTCGCTAAAGTACAGTTTCTTCTCGGTCACGAAATTGAAAGTGAAGGAATTCAGTTGTGGATCCCGGCCAAGATCGAATCCATAAAGATTGTGGCATCTCCTAAGGTCACCAACGGAGATTCGTACAATTTTCTTAGGTCTGCTGGGTATTATCTAAGATTCATTAAAGGGTATTTCAAGATCCCGCCAAACCAATGACTAAGCTACTCAAAGAAGGTCACATGTTTGTTTGGAGGCAGAATAAACAACAAGAAGCATAGCTTTTCAAAATGTTGAAAGATAGAAATTGTGCAGTGCACCAATACCTTGCCTTTCCGGAGGGGAAGTGGAAGATTTCATCGGCATACTTGACGCTTCAAAGAAAGGGTTTTGAGGCGCTGTGTTGAATGTCAAGAGAAAAGGTATTTTCTTATGCATTCACGCCCGTTGAAAAATCATAAGAAGAACTATAACGACTCATGATTTTGGAAAACTTCGGAGCAGTATGACATTCGCTCTAAGCACTTTGGAGTCACTATCTGTACGAACCAATGACAGTGTTCACTGATCATAAGAGCTTACAATACATTCTTGATCAGAAGGAACTAAACATGAGACAACGCCGATGGTTAGAGTTGCTTAGTGATTATGATTGCGATATTCGTTATCACCCAGGGAAAGCCAATGTCGTTGCTGATGCTTTGAGCAGGAAAGAACGAGAACCACCGTTAAGAGTTCGAGCCTTAGTCATGACTATTAGTTTGGATCTCCCCAAACAAATCCTGAATGCTCAGACTGAAGCACGAAAACCAGCGAACATCAAGAATGAAGATGTTGGAGGAATGTTGGTTGAAAACGCTAAAAATCCAGAGGCGATTAGGACAGAAAAGTTGGAACCCGCCAATGCGAATGGAACCCTAATTCTCAATGGAAGAATGTTGGTTACCATTGTTATGGTAATTTGGCGACTGTGATCAGCACTAGTCCTACAAATCAAAATACTCTAAACATCTGGGTTTCTGACAAGATGTACCAAGATAATGAAGAAGCAAAATTGTTGCCCAATATGAAAGCCAACATTCGCCACCAATGTATACAAGTGTTTGACAATGATGCTAAGGACAGTGCTAGACATCAAACGACCATCAGGATTGTGTACAACCCAAGATATCCTGAATGAAGTGGGACAACATCCACTATGGATTTTTGTTACTAAGCTTCCTAAGTCGTTGCAAGGCTACGACACCATTTGGGTGATTGTTGACCGACTCACTAAGTCTGCAATTTTCACACCAATGAGAGAGACTGATGCTTTGGATAAACTTGCAAGAATGTACCTAAAGGAGGTGGTCACGAGACATGGAATACCTGTCTCAATCATTTGTGATCGTGACCCGAGATTAGCATTAAATTTCTAGAAGTCACTTCAGAATGCTTTGGGTACTAATTTGGATATGAGTACTGCGTACCATCCACAAATAGACGGGCAAAGCGAGAGGACCATTCAAACTCTTGAGGATATGCTGCATGCTTGTGCGGTCGACTTTGGAAAGGGTTGGGTTAACCATTTGTCATTAGTCGAGTTCTCGTATAACAATATCTATCACGCTAGCATCAAGGCCGCACCATTCGAAGCACTTTATGGTCGGAAGTGTCGTTCACCTGTATGTTGGACCGAAGTTGGAGAAGCTCAAATCCTCGGTCTAGAATTAATACAAGAGACGACCGAGAAAATTGTCCAAATCAAGCAAAGGATGCAAGCCGCTCGAGATCGACGGAAAAGTTACGCCGATCTAAAGCGTAAACCGATGGAATTACAAGTCGGGGATAAAGTTATGCTTAAAGGTTCTCCTTGGAAAGGGGTCGTACGTTTTGGCAAACGGGGGAAGTTAAACCCCAGGTATGTTGGACCTTTCAAGGTGTTAGAAAAGTTTGGAGAGGTTGCTTACAAGCTCGAGCTTCCAGAGTCGATCTAAGCTCAGAAGATATCATACAATAATCCATTTTCATGTTCTCAACCTGAAAAAGTTCCAATCCGACGACCATTAGCCATTCCGTTGATTGACTCATCTGATAACAAATCCTATCAATTGTTGAGGAACCAGTAGAAATAGTCCGGCCAGTGAAAGTTTAAAAACGGTAGAAGCGATAGCCGGATTCCCATTAGTCAAGGTTCGATGGAACTCCAAGAGAGGTCCTGAGTTCACGTGGGAACGTGAAGACCAATTCAAGAAGAAATACCCACACCTCTTCACCAAGACCGCACCGTCGTCAAGTGCTTCATCGTGAGCCTTGATGACAAGGCTCATTTAACGGGGGAAGTCTATAACACCCCGTGTTTTTAAGTCATTGACGACGTCGATAAATCTACTATTTTTTTTAGTGTCGTACGTGTTTGCTTGTAATTTCATGTATTAAGTAAAATCGCGTAAGCTAAAAATAATCAACCAATGTAAACGGGCATCAAACAATTAAATGTTTACATCAAGCAAGTATTAAATAATTATTTTGAGAATAATTATGGTCACTGTTCATTTTATTTTTATTGGTTACGTACATTTACTACGTTTCGCGATAAAGTACGTTTAGGCATACCCGAAACCACGTTAATTAATCTACGCTTCAACAAATACCCATGATTGTACCTAACACTCAAAGTTTTATTAAATTTACCCAAGTTAATATTACTTTACATTTAAGTGCACATTAAGGAAATAAACCAAGACTATAAATCAAGTTGCAATTAACATTATTCCATATCAAGTACAACACTTTATTTAACTTGCACTTACATAATAGCAAGTAATATTTTTCCAAGATATTGCTATAAATATCTAGCTCAACATAAGTCCTTAAAACAACCATGGGATAATAATCCCAAACTTTAATTGAAGACATACATAGAGACATAAGTATATTAAGGCTATTAATAGTACATATGAATAAAGTTAGTCGAACCTAGCTAGTACATTATGAAAATTTGAGCCATCACAAATCCCCATCTTACCTTCAAACGCAATACCCCCGTGGCCGTCATTTACTACTTTTGTCTCATACGCTAATCTCCAGTGTCTTGTACTATGCCTCTTGTAGTATATAAAGAGAAGTACTTGTAGATAAAAACATATATCTCTTTCCTTATCAAAAATCAAAGCAAATCCTCTCTTTGCCTCTCTTCTAGGCCACGACATCAACACCCCTTTATACTCAATCCATACCAAATTTTCTTTAACCTATACAAGCCATTACACATCATTCTTAAGATATACTAAGATGTTTCCAAGCATTGGTTAACCATTTTCAAGTGTTGAAGCATAGAAAGTAAGATTAGGGTTTCAAACCTTAATCTAGGTTTTTCATTATAGGCAAGTTTGTTTAAAATCTATCCAAAGGTTTAGATTGTATTTCTCATCATCATACATCACTTTAAGGTTATCTATAAACCTTTATGTCTTTAATTTTCTCATTTTTATAAGTATATATGTTCTATATAGTTAAATCACCATTTAGGGTTTTAAACATGTTAAATGGGTAACTTACTTGTGATTATGATTTTTAACACTTTTTCATATGAACTTGTGATCTTGGACTATATAATATATATGACATAAGTATATTATGAGTTATAAAGGAATTTTGGTATTTTAAATTGTTGAAAAGTATGTATAAAACAAGTATATAATTAATTATATAAAAGATACAAAAGGGGCTATTTGGATTTCGAATTCCATACAGTGGGTTTGACATTTTATAAAGATAATACGTCTCATGATGATTCCAAAAAGGTAAGAAACCCAAAAAACGGATTAATAACGAAAAAGATACGCTAATTACGAGTTATAGGTTAATTAAATGGATTTATAAAATAACTTTTATTAATATTATACAAAACAGAAAGTTTGGTAGTTTTAAAAGATTATACATATTTTTAGGATAACAAAACAATAAGAAACGTAATTTTTTGATTAAAAACGAAGAAGTTATGAATTACGCAAGTTTATATACTTCAAATGTATAAAAATATTTTTATAAAAAGTTATTGTTCATGACAGAAACATTAATTTTTGTAAACTTCATAAATAAATAGAACTTTCAATTACGAGAACGTGCTCATGACAGAAACATTAAAACGGAGCTAAAACCAAAAAAATACGACGTTTACGATAATTCGAGTTTATAAAAGTAAATTTATAAACTGTGAACAGTAAAAATTACTGTTCATCAGCAGACCCCGCATATTAAAAATGTGATAATTTTGATAACAAAGACGTGGTCGAAGGAATCGCTAAAATCGGGATTAAAACGAACAAGTTATTGCATTTACGGGTATTACGACAATTAAATTTATAAAAGTAAATTTATAAAATGTCATGAACAGTAAAAGTACTAGTTATCAAATGTTAAAAAAATATAAATAAGTAATATTTTATTATACATCATCTCAAACGAAGACCGTGACATAAGAAACGTGAGAAACGTTTTAAACGGAAAGTTATGCAGTTTTACTAAAACGATAATATATATACGTTTTCAACTCTATAAACAACGATTTCTAAATACAAATAGAGGTGATGAAGCTATAATAGAATTAATATGTGGTTATCAATACTATAATTACTAGGCGGGGTTCCCATAATGAAGAGCCTCTTCGGGTGGATGTATCGTCAGAGTGTGGGATTTGAGATTTAAAGTATTCGTAGCTCCTCATAACGTCACTTACATGACCTCTTAAAATTATGATCAGCACCGAAACGAACAGTAAGATGAACTAACATAAGACCTTGTATATGATGTTAGTTAATCAAAGCGATTAGTGCTTATACGACCTTAAATTAAATAGGTTGCATCTGACGATTTACGTGACGCATTATCTGTGATATTTGGATTATCAGTAACTCAAGGTGAGTTCATAGCCCCACATTTTTACGATTTCAATGATTTATAACTTTGGGGTGGAAACATGCTTTGTTTTATAAATTGGACGCAAGTGTAGATTTATATTGATACGTGTTTTCCTAAGTAGGCGATAACCCAAGTTGAGCCCTTTATCATGACTATCAATTGCATAGATTTAGGTTTTGTTAATTACATTATAGGAGCGCGATCGTATATGATAAGATCTATTTGGGATTGACCTCCCCGTTCGGGTGATTAGCTATCACCGGGAACGAACGTTATAGCATGTCGGATTTGGGATGTTTAGGGTTGAACATCTAATCGGGCAGAATAGCAATATTTATTATTGCGAATATAATTGTCGAGCTTCAGTGTCATGAGCTTAGGAAAACGTAATCGGATTTTGTGATGTCTGCATTTGTTGCTTTATCACGGGGAAAGTCTTGCGGTCCTGCATATTATATTTTACTAACCTATGAATTCACCAACATTTTTGTTGACGTTTTAAAGCAATGTTTTCAGGTGGTCAATAGGCACGAGGTGCCAGGGATACATTGGTGACACTTTTGGTTATCACGCTAAAGATTTGGATGTAATATGTTTTGGGAAATGTATTGTCAATCTTTGTAATATCAAACACTGAACAAGTAAAGCTGTATGCTTTGTGTAACAAGTCTTTTATCAAATCCAATGTACCATTTTAAACGACTTTTCGTCGTTCTTATATATCTTGTGCTATTGATCTATGAAGTGACACGCCCCGGATATCCTAATTCCGCTGCGACCCAATTTGGGGGTGTTACAATTATATACCTCGATTATTTATTTGATTATTCGTCTTTGTTATATAATTCACAGGATGAATTATATACTTGTTTATTTTTCATATGTAATATATACAGAATATATTACATACTTTTCGTTTACATTTTGATTTACTTTATTTAACCAACCACCAAACTATTACAACTTGAGATCTAAATTTTTGTCAACATCTCACGTTGATATAATCACCTATCGGAAAACCCAGATACATTACTCTAGGCTAGTGGGTCCTAGCCGTTAAGATAAACCGCAACTTCTTGGTCGAACCATTTTGGGTTTCTGTTTATGCTATGTTTAATATGTGCATTCGTGCCAATCGTTCTACGACATCATTGAGGTGAGTTTATAGACCCATGTTTTACTTGTTTTACATATATTTTTGGGGTGAGAATATGCTTGTTTGCAAATGCATTTACATGGTTGATTACAAATTGGTTTACATACTCATTTATATAGCCCGCTATGGGATACATTACTTGACTTCATTTTTAGACATGAATGCATACTTTACTTTTGAAATGATTACGGATTAGTTTAAGCGGATTGAACTGATAACAACAACATTACTTCCCGGGTGTTCTTGGAGGGGACACCGGTAACGGGAGTACATATTCTTTAAATAAATGCCCGGGTGTTCTTGGAGGGGACACCTGTGATGGGTACATACAAGTCTACGTCACAACTTCATAAACTGTAAATCACTTGGAGGGTGACGCGATTTATGTAAATAGATCTATTTCAGTGGTGTGAATCCCCGTCAGTGATTAGCAATCACAGGCCAAACGAACGTTATTAGCAATAGTTGTCCACAGCTAATGTATATTTAAATAGATCTATTCGGGATTGACAATCCCCGTTCGGGTGATTAGCTATCACTGGAAAAACGAACGTTATAACAGGTCGGAATACGATTGGTTGGGTCTACAGGGCCAACAATACATATACATGAATACTTGCGTTTTGTCTTGAATAAAGTGGCAATACCTACCCTTGAACAAAGGAGTGGTTTAACTGTTACATACGATTGTGTGACTATTTGGGGATTAATGGTCATAGCATTCTTTACAAATTTTTATTTTCTTTGAAAACTTTTAAGGATTTAAACGTCCATGACCGTACTTTACGGAACTTTGGTTCAACATTTATACTTACAAAACCTATGAACTCACCAACTTTAATGTTGACACTTTTTAAGCATGTTTTTTCTCAGGTGAATAGATGCTTGGGCTTACTTGATTGCAATGGATTAAATTGACAAGATTTCATTCATGGATTTCCTACTTACATGACAAATGATCAAGATCTCGTAGTAACGCTTTCAGCTTTTCATTGTGATGCATATATGAGACTAATGTTAGCTCAATTTCAAGGAAACATCAACGAGAATTTCAATCAAACTACACATTTCGAGATCGTTTCTGGATTGGTGGGGGGGGGGGGGGGGGGGGGGGGGGGGGGGGGGGGGGGGGGGGGGGGGTGGGGGGGTGTGGGGGGGGGGGGGGGGGGGGGGGGGGGGGGGGGGGGGGGGGGGGGGGGGGGGGGGGGGGGGGGGGGGGGGGGGGGGGGGGGGGGGGGGGGGGGGGGGGGGGGGGGGGGGGGGTTGTATCTAGCGCTGTGTATTATGAAGTAACGCCCCCGAACACATTTCCGCTGCGACATATTTTTAGGGGTGTTACAGATTGGTATCAGAGCACTGGTTATAGAGAACTAGGTTGCATATTTTACCCTAGACTATAACCGTTTTCATAAACATTGCATCACATCAAACATTTTCAAAGTGCATACACGCTACTTGCTTACTTGCTTAGGTTACTTGTTAACTTAAGTGCTTACATGATATACATAAGAGTATACAATATAATATATGCTTCTGCCTTCTTTATTATCACGTATATACAGTACGAACTCTACTTATAATATATAATGTTAATTATATCCATCAATAACATAGAAAATATTTCTTAAGACATTATGAGTTTCACAATGGACTCCTATAACCTCAGACAATTGTGAGGTGCACAAACGTGTGTCTCGTTTTACTTTTTAGCCATTGTAAGAAGTTGCCCACAATGGTCCTCCTTTCGGTACTAGAACATTGAGTAAGTTAAACAATGGTCTCTAAGAATATTATATTTCTTCATAGCTTTATACAATATCGTATTACACGGAGACCGTCAGAAATTTTGTTTACATGAATATGTATGAGGTAAGTATTACAAGTCTTGTATGGGCGGGACTTGTTAATATAACGAGATTGATATGATAATGTTATGTTCAATAAAACCCATTCACACTTAGAAATAAGATTACATAAGAACATAAAGGAAATACAAGTTTTATTACAACCCTCCCCTAATATCTATTCCTTCCAAAAGAGATCTACGCCGATTGCAAGAACAATGAGGGGCACGAGAATTGCTAGAATAAAGGCCAAATACTGAAATCCTTCTTCGTATGGGAAGTAGGCAAGATAAATGCTGAGTGCTATCGCGGTCGCCATCGCCAAGAGCGTGATGATGTGCAACATTTTTGAGGATTGGATAAGAGAAAATGTAAGTGAAAGATTAAGTGTTGTATGGAGAAATGGAGGAGAAAATTTTGTATAAAAAGGGGGAAAGTAACCGTTGGGGTTACTGTTCACCGACCGTTGGGGCACTGTTCATAAATAAAAAAAAATTTATTAAAATAATAATAATAATAATAATAATAATTATCTACACCTCTTCATCAACATTATTCCGAAAGAAATATCCGCATCTTTTTCTCTGAACCCGTACTTTCGTCAAGTGTCGCAACTTGAGCCTTGAGGACAAGACTCATTTAACGGGGAAGGACTGTAACAATCCGTATTTTTGATCAATGAACGACGTCATTAAATTCACTATTTATTTTTTTTCTCTCGTGCGCGTTTACTTTAATTCTCATCACATAATTAAATCGCGTAAGCTAAAAATTTTCACTTAACGAATAAAACAAGAGAAATATGATTTTTATACACTATTTCCTGACATGAATAGTGTTGGTTCGTTTTTAATAAAACTTTTGGCGAAACATTTTTAGAATCATTTATATAATATTTATATGAGTTTTAAATTTATAAATATTATTTTACGAGACGATTGACCCACTTAAACGATAACATTTTACCAACGATAGAAACATTTTTTTTTGAAGGTAATAATCAACTCTTTATATTTTATTTTTGTCGGTTACGTAAAACGTTTACGTTTCGCGATAAATTAAGTTTAGGCATACCCGGAAGCACCAAAACTTTTCTACGCTACAACAAATACCCACAATTGTACCCAATACCCAAAATTAACACAACATTATCACTTATATACATATATACATACGAATCATAGATAGAAAACACAAGAAAAATATCTAGATATCAAACATCTTCCTTATTTCCATGGGATAATCCTAGCTTTAGGAGACCAAGAATACAAGACTCCATGTTTTGCTCATCTTGTTCTTTGACTTGTCTAGGGAGTACTTAAGGCATTAGCTAGCTTATTTCACACACACATCTCACTTGTTAAGGTGTAAAACACACAAATCTCTCCCCCTCCTCCTCTCTAGCCCACGGCAACCCCAAGAACACCACCCAATCCATACCAAATTTTATTTAACACATTTACACACATCCCTACTATATATCTAAGATGTCCTAAGAAGATTTGAAGGCTTGGTTTAAGCTTTACAAGAAGTTAAGACAATAAAGTTCAAGAAACAAGTTCATAAGAAAGTTAGGGTTTTCATCTCATATTTCAAGCCAAGGGTTTAAATCACAAGGGTGTGGTTTATTTCCCATTCACCACTCATCATTACTAAGGTTATCTAAAACCCTAAACACTTCATAATTATCATTTTATGTGTATATTGGTTCTATATGGCAAAATCACCATTTAGGGTTTTAAACATGTTAAATGGATAACTTACTTGTGATTATGATTTTGTACACTTTTTCATATAATATGTGATTGGTAATATCATGGAATAATGAGATTATAAGTATGTTAACATGTTGGTTTAAGTGGAAAATGTTTAAGTATAAACTAGTGATTAAAAAGTATATAAAAAAAAGTTATAAAAACAATTTTAAACACATTTTTATCAAAAATTATTTTAGGGGCTGTTTGAAATACGAAATTAAAGTATTTATTTTATATTTTTATAAAATACTACATGTCACAAGGATCGTGGGCATGTAAAGAACTCGAAAAACCGATTTATAACGAAGGAGATACGCTAATTTTAAGTTATACGTTAATTAAACTTTTATAAAATAAATTTTATAAAAAGTTACTGTTCATCAGGGACTTTTATTTATGAAAACATCATTTATATGATAGAGCTTTTAAAAACGAAGACGTGCTCGAAAGAATCGCTAAAAACGAAGCAATAACGAATAAGATACGACATTTACGAGTTTTCGACAACTAAAACGATAAAAATAAACTTAGGGTCTGTTGTGAACAGTAAAAATTACTGTTCACCAGTAAGTTCCAAATTTTGAAAATGTCAAATATTGATAACTCGTCTTAATACGAAAGCGTGGGCACAAGAAACGTCAAAATCGGGCTTAAAACGCGAAAGTTATGTCGTTTTTACTAAAGAGGCAATTATAAACGTTTTTACTTTATAAATACGATTTCACTAAAACGATTAGATGGTGATGTAGCTATATAGAATTATATGTGGTTTTAGTTAATCAAAGTGCTATATTACTAGGGAGTTTCATAATGAGGCCTCTTCGGGGTGGCGTATCGATGAGTTGTTGGATTTACGATTTAAAGTGTCCTAGCTCCTCATACGTCACTACACGACCTCTTAATTATGATAGCCCGAACGATGGTATGATGTAACTAAAAGGATTATATATGGTAGTTGTTAGTCCAAGTACTTGAGTACTCATACGACCTATATTAACTAGGTTGCATTCGGGCGTTAGCGTGACGCGTTTTCATTAGGGATATTTCATTATCGATTTACTCACTCGAGGTGAGTTTATAGCCCTACGTTTTACTGATTTTACTTATGTTTTTGGGGTGAGAACATGCTTGTTACAAATTTATGATTGGTTTGAATTCATTACCTGTGCATTTGAAATTCGTTTTACAAATTGGATATATTGCTTGTTTACGTTATTTTCGAAAACAAGGACATTTCTTAACTGTTACCCCGAATGATTACGGATTAGCTTAAGTGGATCCCTCTAGACCTGTCTCTACACGACATCAACTACAAACCAAAGCCATTTTTTTCTACTTCAATATTTTCCTCACTTCCGTCGAACCAAAGAATTATAAAGAAGCTTTGAAGGAATCTTGTTAGATTAAAGCTATGCAGGAAGAACTAAATGAGTTTGAAAGACTTGAAGTATGGGAACTAGTTCCTAGACCTGATCGTATCATGATAATTACCTTAAAGTGGATCTTCAAGGTTAAATTAGACGAATTGGAAGGTGTGCTGAAAAACAAGGCTAGGTTGGTAACAAGGAGATATCATCAAGAAGAGGGAATTGACTTTGTAGAATCTTTTGCACCGGTTGCTCGACTAGAGACCATCAGAATATTCATTGCGTATGCTGCTCACATGAACATGATAGTCTATCAAATGGATGTAAAGACTCATTTTTAAATGGTATTCTATGTGAAGAGGTCTACGTCAGTCAACCAGACGGGTTTGTAGATCAAGATAATCCCAACCATGTGTACAAGCTGAAGAGAGCTCTTTACGGGTTAAAGCAGGCACCACGGGCTTGGTATGATTTGTTATCATCATTTCTACTCTCCTAAAAGTTCTCCAAAGGTGCGGTTGATTCTACATTATTCACTCAAAAAAAGAAAAATACATCTTACTGGTACAAATCTATGTCGATGATATAATATTTGCTTCTACTGATCCGTCACTCTATGAAATTTTTTCTAAAATAATGTGTTCTAAAAATAAGATGTCAATGATGGACAAAATGTCATTCTTTCTTGGACTTTAAATTTCTCAAAGTCCTAGAGGCATCTTTCTTAGGAATGGCAATGGGGCGGGTTCGGAGCGGGGCGGCCACCCTCCATCCCCAAACCCGATTAGCAAACCACGCCCCAAACCCGCCCCGATCCCCAATGGGGATCTTATTGGGGCGCTCCATTGGGGCGAGATGCTCCCCCAAACCCGCTCCAATCCCTGTTGGGGATCTTATTGGGGCATCTTTACGAGTGCAATGCTCCACTAAATACACGTTGTTATCCGTTTATTATTATTTTCACACCATATTTTTACAAATGTGATTACATGCATATTATGAATAATCAAGAACCCACTAATAATATATTATTAGTAGCATTCATAAACAAATTTGACATAAATAATAATAACCACTTTAAAAAAAACAAAACTTCTTTTAAAAACATTACACATAAAAAGTTTTTCCTAATCACAACTTGCAATCTTACAAAGATACAAAACTACAATTTTTTTTATAATATTCATTTTTATTACATAAATACTAACATAACAATATGTGAATATTATAAATCTATATGTATATAGAGTTTTGGGGCGGGGCGGGTTGGGGATGTTGTGCTCCGTCCCTGCCCTAAAACCAGATAAGCATGCCTCGCCCCGCCCTAAAAACTTTGGGTTTTGGATTTCCCCATTCAAATTTCTCAAAGTCCATAGGCATCTTTCTTAACCAATCTAAATATGCTCTTGAAATAACTAAAAAGTACATAATAGAATCTAGTGACTCGGTGGATACTCCAATGGTGGAGAAATCTAAACTGGATGCAGATCCACAAGGGAAAGAATTTGATCCTACATGATTTCGTAGAATGATTGGCTCCCTTATGTATCTCACAACCAGTAGACCAGACCTCGTATTTGCTGTTTGCATATGTGCCCGATATCAGACTAAGCCTACCGAAAAGCACTTACATGCAATTAAATAAATCATTCGATACCTAAAAGGAACCATTAACATGGGTCTGTGGTATTCAAAGGATTCATCTATTGCACTAACAACTTTTGTAGACGTTGATCATGCCAGTTGCTAAGATACCAGAAGAAGTACATCTGGCGGTATACAACTATTGGGTGACAGATTGGTCAGTTGATCGTCTAAAAAGCAAAAAAGAACAGCCATATCCAGTATAGAAGCTGAATACATCACCCTATCCAGATGTTGTGCTCAATTCCTTTGGATGAGATCACAACTGACAGACTATGGCCTTGGATTCAACAAAATTCCTCTGTACTATGATAATAAGACTGCTATTGCTTTATGTTGTAATAATGTCCAACATTCAAGATCCAAGCATATTGACATCAGATATCACTTCATAAAAGAGCAAGTGGAAAATGGGGTGGTTGAACTATACTTCATCAAGACAGAGTATCAGCTGGCAGATATTTTTATCAAGGCATTGGGACGAGAAAGACTTGAGTTTCTCATCAACAAGCTTGGTATGAGAAGTATGTCTCCTGAAACTCTCAAAAGACTAATAGAAGAAGCAGAAGAGTAATGGTGGAATTCTCTTCTTGTATCCTAGTAAATACAAAAAATCAAAAAAACACAAAAAGATTTTTCCTTTTTATAAAATTTTACAAAAAAGAAAATAGAAAAATATAAAACCAGAAAATCAAATACAAAAATATAAAATAAGAAAATACCAAAAATATGTTTTCGTAACATGTCTTTTGTAATCGATAGTATTTACGGCTTTAGAAATGTTATTTAATAATGACACAGAGCTGTAAATGAAGTTCGAACAAAAGTTTCAAATGTTTTCAAACCATGTCAATGGCTTGTTGTTATTTCAGATAACAACCCGTTCTTAATCTTAAAGGCAAGTATTTCGTTAAAAAGAAAACTTGACCTCGCAACGGGAATTTAGTTTCTCGGGCATGATCTACTTTATGATCATGCAAAAGCTTGTGTATACTTTGCTACACAACCCATGCTTTCTATAATATAAGTGTACATGTCTGTGCATTTATTTTTATAAAATAAGAGAAATCTTATTTTTATTGGTGAAATGTTGTTATTTTAGGTTAAATCATTATCCTTTTTCAGAAATCGGAAAAAGATTTAAAAAGATAATTTCTATCACTGAAACAATGACTACAGCTCTTTAAATAGAAATCGGGTCATTGTTTGAGAGGGAGAAAAAGTGCTATAAAATAATTTTTTTAAACGGTCTTTCAAAAATAAGGAACAAACAAATAAAGTTTTGATAAATGACGGATTATTGTTTAAAGGGGAGTTAATTTTTAACTTAAAGGGCTTTAGACGTCATTTGTTAAATCTTTAGGGACTTATCTACAAGATATGTGTTACCTAATTTATGCTTAAAACTACAAGGTCTTAGTTTGCTAATTACCTATAGTTAAATATGCCTTAGGAAAAGTCACATGTTGCATTTAAAAGAATATAGAAAGTCCAGGGATCAATATTGCCAAAACATTAAAATTAAACACTAACACCACAAAGGGTGCGGTTTGATTATTCAAACCAAACGCACTCCTTTGTTTTTCACATAAGCAAAACGCAACACCCCTAAATCCAATAATCAAATTCGTGTATTCCCATCAAAAGGTAATGATTCATACATGTTTATTATCATCAAACAACACTAGGATTAAAAGAAATTAACCTCAAACCCTCTAAATCAATCGAAATTGCTTAATTGGGAGCTAGAGTCTTGATTTATGAAAGTGTTTAAAATCTTAAATTGATAGAGGGGTTTTGATCTCCTGAGGGTCCTAATGCATGGGTCAATACCCATTTGTAATGAATCTAGTCCATGAACTCACTAGGACGATTTTTGTGCTCGTTTTTGGTTTGAAAATCCCAAGGTTGTGTTTAAGTTTGTGGGTTTGTGTTGTTAAGTGTGTAGGAATGTAGTGTGATGTGTTTTAAGCTCTCTAGATTTTTTCTTGATCAATTCGTCCCTAATTCAAATATTATTTCGATCCGTTTGGTAAAATTTGGTTGAAAATTTTGTTTGTTGGTTGTTCTTGAATGATTTCCATAATTGTTGTAATAGATTGATTGTATCATGCTTGTTTGATTGTTGGTTGAAACAAAATTCTTGATATTATGCGGTTTGATGTGTTCTTGGTGCAACTTGAACCTAAAGGTACGGTTTGAACTTGGTCAACATATGCCATTTGACCTCAAACATCTGGTTTCACCATGGTCAAAGTACGCATTTTGTCATCAAAGTGCACTTTGACTCGGTTAACATGTGCAATTTGATCACACAATTATGCAATTTTAATTTGGTCAAACTTAGCATTTTGTCCACAAATTAAACATTTTGACTTAGTCAACTTATGCATTTTGATCACATTTTTATGTATTTTTGAATTCAGTCAACTTATGACATTTGTCCTAAGTCTTGGTCAAGTTATGCCATTTGACCATGAAACTTACATTTTTACCTTAGTCAACTTATGCAGTTTGACTTGGTCAATTTATGTCATTTGACTACATAATGTGCAGTGTAACTTAGTTAATTTATGCGCTTTGACCACAGTTTTAAGTAGTTTGTCTTAGTCAAAACATGCAAATTAAATCACAAATAACCAGTTATATAACACAATCTGTTCTGAGTTATTAAAATCAAGTTAACCGGTCTTAATCAAATCATGTCATAATTATGTGAATTAAAATATGAATCATTTAGTTAAAAATTAAACAGATGAGTGCTCTGAACGATTTCAATATTAATTAGACTGTTTTGGCATGCATGGAACTTATTTGACTTTACATGATCTATCTGTTGATTAATAAAAGAGTAAACTGCAAAATACATCCCTGTGGTTTCAACTTTCTCACATAATACATCTCTGTCAGAAACCATTGGCAGTATACATCCTTCGTTAGGCAAACGTTTGCCACAATACATCTCCGAGGACGAACGATGCAAATATTTTTCCGTTATCTTCTCACGAGGGATGTATTGTGTAAAAAAACCACAGGGATGTATTTTGAAAATATTTTTTTTAATTTTTTTGTTTTTTAATTTTTTTTGTTTTATGATTTTTTTTATTTTTTTATTTTTTAAAGAGTAAATTACATACTTCGAAAAAAAAAGTTTTAAAGTTTTTATAAAAAACTTTGCAGTTTACTCAAATTATATACTTCGAAAAATTTATAAAAAATTTGTACTTCGAAAAAAATATTTATACTTGGAAAAAATATTTTTTTTAAATTTTTTTATAAAATAAAAATTTTATACATCGAAATTTTTTATAAAAGTATTCTTCGAAAATTTTTATAAATTTTTTTATAAAATTTTATACTTCGAAAAAAATATGTTTTTTAAAAATTCTTATAAAATAAAAATTTTATACTTCGAAAATTTTTATAAAAGTATTCTTCGAAAATTTTTATAAAATTTTTTATAAAAATTTTATATTTCATAAAAAATATTTCGTTAGAAATTTTTATAAAATAAAAATTTTATACTTCGAAAATTTTTATAAAAGTATTCTTCGAAAATTTTTATAAATTTTT
>BQNB010011630.1:4415-41938 GCA_026074375.1 Tanacetum coccineum | reverse complement strand
GAGATACTTTAATTCTATTGACATGAAGTAGACACTCTCAATTCTCTTGAACATGAAGTAGACACTCTCAATTCTCTTAAACATGAAGTAGACACTCTCAAATCCTTACTATGCTGATCACATGAATGCAATACTTGGTGTGTATACTGATCTGGATGAAGTTACAGTCAGCAATTTGCAATGTGATTATTTAGAAACTTTGGAAAAATATGAACATCTTGAAAAAGAGCTTTCAAAAAGTAGAACAATGTCAAAGAGTTTTGAAGCACTTCAAAAACATGCGATTAATTTTGAATTTGATTTACAACAATGCAAAGAAAAGATAAAAAATGACAAATCTTTCAAAGAAAATCAGTCCAACGTATTTCTGAAAGAACGTGAACAATATTTTGAAATTCAAGACTTGAAAGCTCAATTACAAGACAAAGGAATTGCAATAAGTGAGTTGAAGAAACTCATTGAAAAGATGAAAGGAAAATCTGTGGAAACTAAGTTTGAAAAATCATCAGTTATTCGACAACCGAATGCTTTTAAAAGTCAAAGACAATCAATTTTAGGAAAACCGGCTATTTTTTTAGATTCTCTTGAAAAGAAAGATTTTTCAAAATCAAAGTCAGGTACCAAAAATAATGTGTCAAATGATTTTGCCTCAGAATATAAAGTCAATTTTAAAGAACACAAATGTGATTGCTCCAGGAATGTATAAAGTGCACACAAAGCCTAATCAAACTAGAACACCACAGTTGCCTCAAGACATTAGGAAAACTAACAAACGCGTGTCTTTCTCTACAGGAGTAATTCCCACTACTAGTGTTAGCAGACCACAGCTTAAGAGCAATCAAATGGAAGATAGAGTCATGCCTAACAATAGTCAAGGGAAGAAGCAAGAAGTAGAAGACCACCATAGGAATTTTAAGTTTTCAAATAATAAAACGTTTGTAACTGCGTGTAATGACAGTTTGAATGCTAAGACCTCGAATGTAAACTTTGTTTGTGTTACTTGTGGAAAATGTGTGCTAAATGACAATCATGATATGTGTGTTCTTCATTATATTAATGGCGTTAATTCTAGGACTAAAATACCCATGGTTGTGCCTATTAGTTAGTAATAGAGAGCCCAAGCGGATTGTGACCAATCTGTTTTTGCAACATTCCTATAAGGAAAACCGTTGCTACGAATCTACTAGTCAAGAAATCTAGAAACATAACTAGGAAGTTATATGAGCAAGTTAGTAAGACATGCAGTTGGTGGTATCCTAAGAATAATCTACCATGATATAATTGGAAACCTAAGTCTCAAAAAGGAAATGTTAACCCAAACGTTAGGAAATGCATCTAGAACTGCTAATATTTTAGAACATAAGACTCCTAGGTGTTCCACTGTGTCCAATACTCCATCGTCTTCTAATTCTTTTGCAGCTCGTCGAGATAGTTCTATTCATCGTAGACTCTGGGTGCTCAAAGCCTGACCAGAAATCTCAAATTTATAATCTAAATTTTTTGAGAATTTCTGGGAACGGTCAAGTTTGGAAATGATCAAATTGCACCAATTCTTGGCAATGGAGATCTGGTTTAAGGAACGATTACTATCAAAAGGGTTTATTACATCGAAGGGCTTAATCATAATTTATTCTTCGTTGGTCAATTCTGTGATGCGGATTTGGAAGTTACTTTTCGGAATTACCCTGTTCATCCGTGATTGAAGGGAAATTGATTATTCTCAAAGGTTCTCGTGGCAAGATTAGTATTCCATTACTCTTCAAGACTCAACAACTCCCAATCCAATTTGCTTAATGGATAAAGCAACATCGTCTCAAGCATGGTTATGGCATCGTCGTCTATCTCATTTAAACTTCGACACCATCAACTTGTTTTCAAAGAATAATATTGTGAATGGCCTTCCAAAGCTAAAATTCGTCAAAGATCATCTGTGTTCTTCTTGTGAGCTGGGGAAAGCAAAAAAGAAAGTCTTTTTACACTAAGACTACCCCGAGCTCAAAAAGACGGTTACAATTTCTACACATGGACTTATGTGGTCCAATGCGGGTAGAAAGCATTAATGGAAAGAAGTATGTTCTCGTAATTGTTAATGACTACTCCCGATATACCTGGACTCACTTCTTAAGGTCCAAAGATGAAACACCTGGAGTTCTTATTGATTTCCTCACACTTGTCCAAAGAGGACTTCATGCTCAAGTCTTAACAGTTCGAGCTGACAAAGGCACGTAATTTCTTAATAAAACTCTTCATGCATACTTTGCAAAAGAGGGAATAAGACATGAAACGTCAACTGCTCGAACACCTAAACAAAACGGCGTTGTCGAAAGACGGAACCGTACTCTTGTTGAGGGTGCTCGAACAATGCTAAGTGCCGCTAAAGTTCCTTTGTTCTTCTGGGCTGCAGCAATTGCAACAACATGTTTTACTCAAAACCATTCACTTGTAATTCCTCGACATGAGAAAACACCTTACCATATCATCAATGCTCGGAAACCGTCAGTTAAGTTCTTTCACATCTTTGGTTCTCTTTGCTACATCGTCAGAGATGTGAAAAATCTGTTAAAAGATGAACACATGGTGATGCTTGTATTTTTGTTGGGTATTCTACTCAGTCAAAGGCTTACAGGGTATTTAACAAGAGAACAAGAATGATAGTTGAAACAATTCATGTTAACTTTGACGAATTGCCTCAGATGGCGTCAGATCACGTCAGTTCTGACCCCGGTCCACAATGTTCAACAATGGTACTTGAACAAGACAGTTTAAGTCCCAATCCACAAAGTTAGGAAAATGTTCCTCAAATTGCTGAGACAGTAACAACGTCAAATGAGTTGGAATTGCTACATAGTCCGATGTTTAGTGAATTACTAAATGAAACTTCTCCTGTTGTGTCAAAGTTTTCCGCTGTACATGCTGCTGATAATCCTGATAAACGTCACCAACATAACACAACTCACACTTCTACAACAACCGATGTTGCAGATCCACCTCCATTGAACATTCATTCAACACATCAAACTCCAATCAAGTCCAATGTCACTGCACCTGACTGAACATTATCAAGCAGAAACAATACAGAAAATGCACATTTGGACGGTTATGAAATTTATCAAACATCTTTTTACACCGGTACAAGAACCAAGGGGGAGGACATTCGTTCTCGTCATGTTGATTCGTCCAAAATATGCATTACCTTTCTATCAACACCATCCTTCCGCAACAACGTTGGACAAAAGCATATTACATAGAAACAAGTCATTTGGAAAATCTTCTCAATAGTAGAACAAGACGTCAGCTTGAAACAAATGGCGAGTTGTGTATGTTGTACTCACCGTGAGTCTCGACCGAAACCAAAGAACGTCAAGAAGCCATGGCTGATGCTGCATGGATTGAATCAATGCAGAAGAACTTCATCAGTTTGATCGATTAGATGTATGGGAATTAGTCGACATACCACTTTGTAAAAATGTCATTAACTTAAAATGGCTCTGGAAAAACAAACGTGATTAGGAAAATACTATCATTCGCAACAAATCTTGTCTTGTGGCTAAGGGATATGCTCAAAAGGAAGGAATTGATTTTGAAGAGTCATTTGCACCAGTTGCTCGGTTGGAAGCTGTACGGTTGTTCATTGCGTATGTTGCACATAAATCATTTACAGTGTACCAAATGGATGTTAAAACAACATTTCTTTACGGACCTGATATTGGCTAAAATATACATATTTTGTACCCCGTAAAACACTATAAAAGGACTAAAAACACTAAAATATAGATAATTATGTTGCAAATGTTTTGGTAATTGTGTTTTTATGTTTTACAGTAAAAAGGATTGAAAACGAAGCACAAAACGGTAATTTTCGGTGACTTTCGCGTGTTTTCCACATTTATCGAGGTCCAAAGGAGTCGTGAATATTCCTCGTTCACACATTGGAAGAGAATGAATAACGGGTCAACGGTGCCGGCCTTTTATTCTTGAACCTTTTTATTTTGAACTTTTTTTTGTCCCTATTTGAACCTTTTATCTTTAATAAACCTGGTCCAAGTAACTTAAGGGTCTTATATTTAATTTTGCACAATATAATTAGAACTATGCTCTAGCCCACCGGTTAGAGCATTAGCTTCTATATTAGAGGTCCTTGGTTCGATTCATGCCATAGGGGATTATTCCCCTCATGACCCGGACCCGAACTTGACCCGACCCATGACCCCAACTTGTCCCGATCCAGCCTAATACTCGACCCGGCCCAACTGTTGACCCGCCTTAACCGGCGGTCAACCACCGTTGACCGGTGGTCCGGCAGTGGTCCAACGGTGGTCCAGCTGTGGTTGACCGGAGGTTCTCCACCGTTGACCATCGTTGACTGCCGTCGTTGACCACCGTTGACCAACGTGCGGTGGTCCTGCGGCGATTTGTACCGGCGACGATGTGGGAACATATAAAAGCCTTGTGACAAATTCATTGTGGTGACACGTGGCGCTTCTAATGATTGGTGTGCAGGTACTGTAGCAGTCCGAGGTACAGACTGACATGTCAGTACGAGGTACGAGGTGGCAGGATACGTCAGTACGAGGTACTGTTCAGGTGGCGGCTGGACCAATCAGCGTGTGACACGTGGCACTCTGCGCGTGTCAGTACGAGGTAGGCATGTGTCAGTACGAGGTCAGGCTATGGCAATAATGTGGAGGTTGGTGGGCGTCAAAATGACCAAAATACCCCTAGATCCAGCAATATGAGTGGATGGAGGCCTAAAATGACGAAAATACCCCCACCTACTTTGGGCTATAAAAGGGAGCACGCATCAGTGATTTTGGGGAGTTAGATTTTAGAGAGTGAGATTTAGTTTATTAAAAATAAGTAGTGTAGGTTAGTTTATTTTAGGAGTAGAATAATGTAGTTTATTTTGGGCTTATTGTAAAAGCTTATTGAAGCTTATTAGATCTAGCTTATTGTAACTCTTGAGCTTATTAATGAAGAAGTTTATTTCAAAAGGTTTGTTTTTTAGCTTATTATTTATGCTTATTCTCTTGTCTTTTTCTTATTTCTTTTTAGCTTATTTCCAAATAAGCTCATGCTTATAGCTTATTTTTGGATCCCATCTTTTAAGCTTATATTCTAATAAGCTACTTCCATAGCTTATTTAGACTAGCTTATTTTATATTGTTTTCGATTTAGAGCTTTTCGAGTGAGCTTATTTTAGCTTATTTTTCGATTGCTTATTTTTATTCAAGCTTATTTTTTTCTTTATATAGATCTAATCCTTAATCATACCCGATCCGAGTTCACTTGATTGAACACCTTAGTTTCGGGTGGATTAGATCTAAAAATAATAGATCTTATATTTTAGCTTATTTTCTAGCATAAAATTGTTGCTTTTTAATTCTAGCTTATTTTTCTTAGATCTAAATCCTTAAATATACCCGATCCGAGTTCACTTGATTGAACACCTTAGTTTCGGGTGGATTTAGATCTAAAGTTTTCATCTTTTTATTAGCTTATTTTGTTCTATTCTTATTTTGTTCTAACTTTTCATGTCTTATTTCTTATTCCATCCTTCTACATCTAAGGCCGGAGCTTAAGGGTCTTATAAGGTTGATAAATAGATAAAGTTTTGATCTTTATAGTTTTTATGAAAATAATTAGTAGATAAAGTTGACACCTTTATTTGCTAATTAGTAAAGTAAAAGCTTTAAAGTGATAAACTTATTTGTTTATTAAGTTTGTAAGATCGGGTGGTTTTATATCATTGCGGTTCTTCATTCGGTTACCCTTTTTCCCTTTTTAATACTAGTAGTTTAGAATTATTAGCTTAAAATGTTTATGTTTGATCTTATGATTGTTGCTAGTTTATTTGTTATGATTAGTGAGTAGTTTACTTGTGCTTGCTAAGTGATTAGTGATTTGGAATTTAGGTGCGGGTTTAAAAAGGTTTAAAAAATTAATAGTCATTAGAATTTTCCAATTTACATACCGTCATTTATTTTTAATGCAATTTAAATACTTGTCATTTATTTTAAAAAGCACTTTACTTTACTTGTCATTTAATTTCTTGAAATTTGTTTTCGAAGGATTTTAATTCGTTAAACCTAAAACCCGCACTTAATGAACATTTTACGTCACTTAGCAAGCATTTTCGTCATTTATATCTTTTAGATCAATTTTAGTATAATCTTGTAGTTTTTAATCTTAAAATTAATATTAGTTTAAATCCAAAAGTTTAGTTTCCCTTTTATATGCTTTCCCTTTTAGTAGATTTAGAAAACCAAACCCAAAAACTTAAGTGATAATCAAGCTCGATTTACAACTTGAACGTAGATTTCCATTCACTTCTCGCCGAGGAAACGACCCGGGAGGTTTTTGATAATTGCTTTGGTTAAAAGCGATTTTCTAGAACCCGACGGAAAATACTTACTATACTATTATTGATTATCCTCCTTATTATTACGTATTTATATATTATATATATATATATATATATATATATATATATATATATATATTATAATATTTTTATATAATATATATTATATTTTATATATATATATATATATATATATATATATATATATATATATATATATATATATATGTGTGTGTGTGTGTGTGTGTTGATTTGGACGGATCAATTTTTGGCGCCGTTGCCGGGGAGAGGTGTAGCGATTTTTACGGGATTGTTCGTGTTCGAGCCTTGAAGATCCTTTCTTCGGAAAGTTTATTTTCGTACTAAAAAATATAAAAATCCAAAAATATTTTTCTTCTTATTTTATTTTTATTTTTCCTTTTCTTTTATAAATATTAAAAAATTCCAAAAATATTTTTTCTTTCTTATTTTTATTTCTTTTCTTATGTATCATTTTCAAAAGCTAAAAATATTCTCCTTTATCCTCTTATCCGTTTAATTCTTTTCTTTAACCCTCTATTTGTTTAATTCTTGATGTCGACATTTGGGCTTTATCCGTGTTATAATTGTGGAAGGACAAACGAATTCCCACAATGCCCGTGTTCGACTTGTGAGATGTGCGGTTTTTACCTTAACGACGGAGTTTGTCCTAATTGTAATCCGACTCCGAATTTTTTCGACAACTCTCCGAATTTCTCCGATCCACATCAACAATATTCGACATATTTTTGTAATAATTGTGGTAACAATCATTACGACGGTTTCGATTGTCCATCACGAGTCCCGTTTAATTTTGAACCGGAACCGTGTAACAATCAAAACTTTAGTGATAATTATGAACCATATGATTTGCAAAATGAATGTCAATATATTTGTTGTACCATTTGTGGTGATTTACATGACGATTCTCAATGTACACAATTATGGTGCGATTATGGTGAGCCGATTTGCGAAAATTGCGGGGGATATCATATGGATTATCAATGTACTCAAGCCGAAGAGATAGAACGACAACGGGAATATGAGAGATTAGAGATTGAGCGAGAAAAATCAATGCAAGAATTTACGGATACGTTTAAAGAATTTTTGGAAAGATTGAACATTCAACGAAAAGAAGAAGAGAAACGAATTTTTGAGGAAGCCGCGAGGCAAGAAGAAGAGAAACGAATTGCCAAGGAAAAGGAGGCCGCGGAGTTAGAAGCTAAACGTAAAATTCAAGAGTGCTTAAATATCGAAGAAAAATCTATTCCTCAAGTTTCTACTCGTTCAAGGAAATCTCGAATTGATCCGACTTTAAGTAATTTCAAAATTTCTACTAAACGTATTCCTTTATCGAATTTTGAAATTCCGCCCGTCACTCCAAATGTGGAAACCGTTAACTCTCTAAGTATGGGGGATAAGCATCTTGACACCTCAAAAGATTCACTTGAATCTAGTGTTAAAGATCCTGTTCCAATCCCAAGTGAGTCTAACGATACTTCCAACGGTGCATGGAATTCGCTTCTTAATGATGATAAATTTCAAACAGCTCTTAATGATTGGTGTAATCTTGCACAACAAAATTCTATGCTTTCCATTTATGATGAAAATAACAAAATAAGGGATTGTTATAAGCTTTCGCCTTCCGTAATCACACCCGACTTACCCATTCCGAACCCTCTCATAATGGAGGACGAGCATCTCGACACTATTCCGGTAACGGAATCAGCTAACTCAATCAAGTCTAGTGTTGAAGACCTTGTCCCTACCCCAAGTGAGTCCGCGGATTTATCCGATGGTGAAAGTGAGTGTGATGTGCCCATAAATGATGATTCACCGGAATCTCATTTTTTGACTTTCGATAATCCTCTTTTCGATTCTAACGACGATTTCTCTAGTGATGATGAGTCATTATCCGAAGAGGAAATTCAAAAGGATGAATTTAAATATTTCTCCAATCCTCTTTACGATCTTGACGATGAAATTATCACTAATGAGAAAATTCTTCCTAATCAAAAGGATTTAGATGTTGACATTCCAATTCCACCGGGAATTGATAAACCTTGCTTTAACGCCGAATCGGATCTTTTAGAATCTCTACTAAATCGTGACTCTCCGATTGATTCTACAAAGATCGATTCTATTTTTGATGAATTTTCTCTTCCTCGACCTCCGGAAGAATCTAATTCTGAATATTCTGATGCTACAATCGAGTCTCTCTTTCCATCTCCTATCCCCGTTGAGGATAGTGACTCTCTTATGGAGGAGATCGACTTATTTCTTGCTTCCGATGACTCGATGCCACCGGGCATTGAGGATGACGATTATGACTCGGAAGGGGATATTCGTTTTCTTGAAGAATTGCTTAGCAGTGACTCCCCTCCCCTTCCCGAAAATGAGTCATTTTCTCTTGATCATTTTGATGATCCATCTCTTCCCCGTCCTCCTCCGGAACCACCGGATGTTGAGATTTGCTTTAATTTTGAACCCGATGCGGGCGTTGTTACTAAGAAAGTGGTGGGTGACATTTCTGAACATGATGTTCTTATGCCTAATCTTTTACCCACCCAACCCACCCTTTGTCCAGTGTTTGACCTTTTGCTCCCGTTTTCATCCGAAAACGAGGAATTACGGCGTAACTGACCCGCAGGAGTTACGTCGTAATTAATCATCACTGAAGAGATATTTATGCTGACTAAGGGTTACGGTGTAACTGGTTCGATGTAATTACGCTGTAACCAATTTTTATACTAAATGTTGGAATGTCGCGTCAGAAGGATTACGGTGTAACTCGGTCGATGCAGTTACGCTGTAATTATGACTCATCCAGAGACTAAATTGGTACAAATCCTATCATGTTTCAAGGGATGGAGACTTAATATCAGCAACGAAGAGAGACCTAACTCGCAAAAGTGTCAAACTAGTTTTATATTATAAATACTAAATTTACATCACAATGGATCTTATCTTGGTTCGGTGGTTTTCTGTGCGACGAACAAGAAAAGACAAAAAAGGTTTTCATACCTTTATTTAATGGTGACGAGGGACAGAGAGGCAAACCCTTTTGGGGTTTGCCATGACAAACGATTAAAGTATCGCGAGCATTAGTCTAACACGAATTGTAATTATACTTCAACTCTTTATGATTTGATCTAGCAATATAATTGGTTGATTTTATGATTTTTTATGTTTTATTTATTGTTCATCAGCATTTAATTTATTAATTATCTATTTGGTTGTTATTTTATGATCTTATTGTTCTTTTGCATCTTTATTAATTTATGGAGTATGCTTAGAGATCCTTGAACTCCCTGCTAGGTATTGATTTAAGGTTGAGTGTACTAGGTATTAAGTAATCGTCTGAATCCTAGCGTGTACGATTGACTACAGGATGACCACTTCTTGTAATTGTATATCCTACGAACATTAGGCGAGCCTTAGTATTAAATACCTGGTTAGGAGTGTGAGCTAATAGGTGACCACCTGTTAGAATAGAGTATATCTCATAAGTTGGAAAACCTTAATGACTGTGAACTGAGAATAGGTTAATTCTCCTTGAGAGTCCATTCCACTCAGTAAACATAGGTTAGGTTACAACTTCAAATTGGACCTAATGAATTTAGACCTCCTCTAAGGTTGTGATTTGGCATGAGATCATGGTACTTAAATGCGTTCATCCTCTTAGTTGTCTGCCACTTCCCTTGTTTAGTAAAACAAATCCAAGAAAAGTCTATGGCTTTATTACTAGCTGAGGAGAGCTTTCTTAAAGTTAAACAAGCTTTTGAAGAAGAGCAAAATCAACCAGAGATTATTCAAGAATTGCTACTTCAACTTATCCAAGATTTGCAACTTTTTGATGAAATTCTACCAAAGAAAGCAGAAGAAAAGGGGACAAATAAGCAAGTTCAAAAAAAACAAGAAAAGAGTATTGCAGAATTGCTAGCAGAAGAGCAGGCAACTACAATTAACTCTTTATATCAAAAGCCCGATCTCCTACAAAGCTTCTTTTACCAGGATGATGATAATGACGATGATGATTACGACGAGGAGAGTATAATTTCTATGAATGCAGATATGTCTGAAACTCCTTCGCCTGACACAATCACGACTTCTTCCTCGATTGAAGAGCCTAAGGACTCTCTCATAATGGAGGATGAGGATATTGACACTATTCCTGAAAAGGAATCGGACGAAGAAAATGAGTCTAGTGTTGAGAACCTTTTCCATATCCCAAGCGAGTCCAAGGTTACTTTCGATAATGAAAGTGAGTGTGATTTGCCAATTTTTTACGATTCTCCTCTCGACGTTTTTGATGATAATTGTGTGATTTTCTCTAGACCTCTCTTTGATTCTTATGGTGATACTACCTCTAGTGAATATTCTAGTGATGACGAGTCAATTCTGGAGGAGGACGTTTTCTCGAACCTTCCTTTTAAATTTGACGTAGAATCCATTTCTAGTGACGTGTATCTGATTTATGATGAGGTGTTAGAAGATATTGATAGCACAAACTATCTCATTGATTCTATTATCGATTTTTCTCCTAAGATTGATCATCTTCTCAAGGAGTTCGTCGGTGAACTTGCTCTTATCAATACAATTCCATCGGGAATTAAAGAAGTCAATTTTGATCCAAAGGGAGATAGTCGTCTTGTTGAGAAATTATCATATGATAACTTATCTCCTCGCCCTCTGGAAGAACTCAATTCTGAAGATATAATTGAATTTTTCTCCGCATTTCCTATCCCCGTTGAGGGTAGTGACTTTCTTTTGGAAGAGACCAATACAATTCTCTCTTATCTTGATGATTCTTTACCTGAGCTTGAGACTTTTAGTTTTGATATTGAAGAGAAGAATAGTGGCAGTACCACTACTCATGCTGATATTTCTCTTCCTAAGTATGATTCGTTTCACTTTGATCTTTCTGATACTTCGCTTCAGCTTGCCGATAAGAGTGATTCTGTATTTGAAAAGTTCGACGATGAACTTGCTCACATCATATCTCCACCGGAATATGATTGTTACTACTTTGATATTGAACCCGATCCGGAGGAGTTGACTAGAGTTGTTGTGGAAGATATTTTTGGAGAACCCAAAGTTCATATGCCTAATGTTTTAACCACCCTTCCCACCCTTTATCTGGATTTAGACTTTACTCTTTCTTATGATTTCTCCGGACTCAATCTTGTTGCCTCTTTCCCTTCCGGAAATAGAAACAAGACTTTCGATCCGGGAATATCTATTGAAGTCCAATCCAAGAGATTTCTATCACTGAATACATTTTCTATCTCATTCATCAGTGATCCTCTTTCTCCAGTGCTTGAAACTTTGCTTCCATTTTCATCCGAAATTGAGGACAAAGTTTTCAATCCTGGAATTCTTGTTTCAAAAGAGGAGAAATCTCCTCATCTCTTATCTCATCGGGGCTTTAAAGCTTTCAAGATCATTCATAATTTCCTTAATGAAAGCCCGATGATGATCTATGGAGGGGACATGCCAATCTTGGATGTTCCTTATCTCTATTTTTATCCTCCTTGACCAAATCAAGTATGGGGGATCGAGTCAGGCTCAAGACTCGGTTAACAAAAATAAGCGCTTCTCGGGAGGCAACCCGTGTTTCTGTAATATTTATCATCTAAATTGTACACCCAGTTCAGCAGTTTTTTTAATTATGTTTGCAAACCTAAAATCAAATTCTTTTCTAAGTTATCTTGTGTGTCATGAACTAATTTCTGAATCAAACACAATGGTACCTCATAAAACGACTCAAATTGTTTCTTTCCAAAACAATCTGCATTTCACATACGAGCAGAAATTATTTTCATCTCTTTTCTCTCAAAGTCGCTTCTGCAAGTGCACGTGCCTTATATAGCTCTTCAACCGATAAATTCAAACTTTCATTTACACTCTTAAGTTCCTCAACTTGCACTTGAAGAGTTTGAACCGTTGTAAAATCAACAACTTTTGACTTTAAATGTTCATTTTCACTCTGGAGTTCCTTAACTTGCGCTCGAAGATCTTGAATCGTTGTAAAATCAATAATCTTTCACTTCAGATGTTCATTTTTATAATCCTTTTTACATAGACACTCTTTTAGCTCTGAAATTTGTCGTTTGTTTAATCTTAACAATATTTTTCTCTTACAGCTAATTGAATCACTTATCGTGTCCATAAATCCCTCTTTTCTTTAAATCTTTAGTATTATTGTCTGTCTTATCATAAAACGAAGAAAAAGTGAATGATATATTTTTTCATTTACTTTTCTTAATTATCCCAACTATTCATATACATGATGAACAAATCCGATAACCTTGCTCAATTAACTATGACTCACCCAACTCGTTTAAAAAAATACCACACAAATTTTTTAAAAAAAAATCAACGCGCTTAATGAATCATCACAAAATAATATCCCGCAAACGAAAATTATTTAAGCTCAATTAAAACCGTAAACCAAAAATTATACTATCAAAAAAAATCAACTTAAAATTTAGCCTAATAACAAAAATGATTTCAACTTTTTTTTTTAGTTGAGATACCTTTCACATCAAATCTCTAACCAAAAAAATGTCACAAAAATGCAATAATAAAAAAAATAAAAAAATGTAATCACTAAAATTTACCGGCCCAAACAAAATGTGTCAACCCAAAAGTTTGTATAAAAAAAATTTCGGTATATAAAAATTCAGCCCAAATGAAAACTTACCCTAATATGCTAATATAAAAAGCACACACCATACTACAAACCCTAAACCTATTTCACTATTCATAAACAAAACGCACGCCACTTCTTTTCCATTCCATATCTACTCAGTCAAACTATTTCCCCAAACACAAAAACTAACTCAACCACACCAAACATAAAGAACTCAATATACCTCTAGTGTCTTTTACTACTCAAACGTAAAACTAAACCTTTGACTTGGCTCTCTTTTCTTATCATAGAACCATAATACGTGTATGGTTTTATGCATCTTTCTTGTTCGCTCAGTTTGATAGACCACAAAGATAGCATCAATAACAAGTAGGTTCGATTTGTTTATGATTTTTGTTTTTGTTTAAATCGAAAGAAATAAAGAATGAAATGATTTCGTTTTATTAATGAGTTTTGTCTTTTCGAATAGAAAAAGAAGTGAATGCTTCAAAATCGATCTATGATGATTTCTTTTCGTGTTTTGGATCTTATGAAGGTCTTGATATAATTGTTAAAACACGAATAGTTTAAAACTAAGATCTCTTTTTTTAAATCTTTTTCGTTCTTGTTGATTTAAACCGAAAGAAAGATCGAATGAAAATAAATTTGTTTTTGTTCTTTCTTGATACTTTCGAAAATTGAAAGAAGATAGACTTCAAAAATATGATCTATGAAAAAATGGTATGTTTGAGTCAAATAGATCTTTAAAGATCTTTAAATTTCAAATGAGATACCAAACAACCAATCTGAGATCTTTGATTATTATTTTTCTGTTTCGTTTTTATTTCTTGTTTTGTTTTTTTTAATTATATGTTTAGATCTGGATTAAAAATGTATAGTTTTGTTTTATAAAAATGGTAGATCGGTTCCTACTGAAAAGGTGATTAGATAGTTGTATTATATGAGTTGTTGGTTCCTACTAGAAAATTTGTTCGGATCTTATGTTTGTAGTTGTATTCGTTCAAAGAAAACGTGTTTTTTGACATTTTGCCAAAAAGTCAAACTTGGTCACAATAGATTACAAATCTCTGTTTAGTATTCTGTTAGATCAGAAAATAACAGTTTTTTATTATCAAAATAAGCAGATAAGCAGTCTGAATAACCACATAAACTCGATAAATAGACTTAATAAGCTCAACAAGTACTAAGCACACGGATTAAGCACATATTTACAATAAGAGCAAAAATAGGCTAATCTGACTTAATAAGCTAATAAGTTGACGAAATAAGCACGATAACAATCGAAAAAGCAATAAGCATCAAAATAAGCAGTTTCAATAGAATAAGCACAAATTATCAAACAGAACAGAGTAAGCATGAAAATAAGCTGATAGACACATAATAAGCACAAAAATAATCACAAAAATAAGCAGTTTCAATTAGCTAAGCACAGATTAAGCTAAATAGATTACTGAATAAGCAATAAGCACTCAAAATAAGCTACAAATCGACAGAATAAGATACAAAATTACAGAATAAGCTCAATAAGCACTTGAAACTAAGTCTAATCTGACCCGAATAAGCAAAAAATAAGCACGAAAATAAGCTCAATAAGCAGAAAAACTCAATCTCTAAACCCCAAACAACACAAAAATAACACTAATCCGCAATCATTGGCTCTTGATACCACATATTAAGCATATAGATCTTGATTGATGACTAGTGTGTGTAAATGAAGGTGTAATAGTGTGTGTGTTTAGAGAGAGAATTTCTTAACTGCCTTTTGATTAAATGAAATTGTTACACTTAACCTTGGCATAAATACTATTTATACCTTTTGTTTAACTATCCTTATTGAACTTTTTTAACTTAACACTTCTAGTCCCTGTACTTATTAAAGTACTTAGAAGTAGGTCATTTCTCTATTTCTAATAGAGTTTTTTGTATAGGGTTTACTAGTTAGGGGTTTAAGGTTTTTGGTATAGATTTTAAAGTTAATGTATACATCACTTGTGATATTATATCTAGTGGTTAGCGATTTAGAGTTTTTGGTATATGTTTTAGTGGTTAGGGGTTTAGGGTTTTTGGTATAGATTTTAAAGTTTATGTATATATCACTTATGATATCATACTTAGTGGTTAGGGTTTTAGGGTTTTTGGTATTGATCTAAAAGTTTATGTACATATCACTTGTGATATTATATCTAGTGGTTAAGAGTTTAGGGGTTAGCGGTTAGGGGTTTAGAGTTTTTATTATAATATTATTGATAGATAACAGTATGAAAAACAGAAGCAGCAACCGATTGATAACTGCCAAAAACATCTCAAAGCGGCCAAATACATCTGAACATGAACAAAAACACGCAAAAGCTGACAAAAACGAGCGAAAGCTTAAAAAACATGTGAAAGCGGACGAAAATGCTCGAATTCAGACGAAAGTGTGCGAAAACGTAAGAAAACGTGCGAAAACGTAAGAAAATGTCAAAAAACAGACGAAAACAAAAGAAAACGTAAGAAATCGTGCGAGAACATAAGAAAACATGCGAGAACGTCTAAAAACAGACAAAAATGATGCACGAAAACAGACGAAAATATTCGAAAACAGACGAAAACGCACGAAAGCTAACGAAAACGCGCAAAAGCTGACGAAAACGCGCAAATGCGGACGAAAGCGTGAGACAATGTCAAAAAACGGACGAAAACATGTAAAAACATGTGAAAACGAAAGAAAACGTGCGAAAGCGGACAAAAACAGAAGAAAAAGTGTGAAAACAGACGAAAACGTGCGAAAACGTAAGAAATCGTGCGAGAACATAAGAAAACGTGCAGGAACGTCTAAAAAGAACGAAAACGCATGAAAACGTGTGAAAACAGATGAAAACACGCGAAAGCGTACGAAAACGTGCAAAAGCGGACGAAAACGTATGAAAACGTAAAAAACGTATAAGAACGTAAAAACGTAAAAAACATACAAAAACGTAAAATAACGTAAACACATAAAAACATAAAAGGTTAATTAATTGCAATTTGGGCAAGATTTGCCAACTCTACAAATAATGAAGGAGTGGTTAGTGTGATTTTTAGTAAATTTACACTTTTGGTCTCTCCATGTTTTTTTTAATTTTAAATCTTGTCTTTTTAATCTAATGAAATGGATGGTCTAGATTTGTCCCTTGGTATGTATGGAGAAACTAGTATGCAAAATAACTCACCTCATTTAAATCAAGGTGTTAAAACAATCAAAATCAAAACAATTATAGAAATAATTGTACTAATTAAAGCACAGGTTGAACATTTTCTTGTTTTATTTCTCTCCCTGGCTAACAACTCCATACACACTTAGTCATTCCATCTGAGTTATTCCCACTGTTGCATGTCCACTTAACAACCCCCCTCTTCTTTTAGCGTTTTTACCTACATGACCCGTTGGGGGTTGTGTTTGCATGCAGTAACCTTGGCTTTCTGACATATCGAAATTAACCTAGTTGATCGCGCACCATATGTAGCGATGATAGTGATGAACACGTGTCGAGCCCTCGTTCAAAGTTGCATTTTACCGAAAAAATTAAAAGGACGCGACATTCATGTTCGCGCAAAAATGAAGGTGATAAACTTTTTTTTAGAGCATCAGCAAATTGTGCACTATAATTAAGAATTTAGGATTAATGGTATTAATTATGGGGGGTGGGGGGGGGTAGGGTTTAGTGATTTTTAGGTTAGGGATTTGACAAAATCATGATATCGGCAATCTTTGTGAACATTTTAGCATACCTATAAGTTGTTTAAATTTTTGTTAATTTGGTCATTTGTGTTGTCTTTGATGATCTCTACATAGTGAAGCAAAATTTTTTTTAAATAGTTTTAATATGCATAAGATATAAGTGTAAAGTGTGTCACTTGGGGTTATTTCTATTTTTTTCAGTACAATTGTATAACTATATTTTTGTATCTTTCAAAGTAATAATTGAAAATTTAAAATTAACGGTAGTTATTAATAGCATTACAACATAGGAAACACCAGATGTATAGAAGAGTAAATGGCCAACCTTATTTGTCACTTTTTCACAGATTTGAAAAACATAAAAACAAACCACAAACAATAAACGACATACATGGTTAGCAAACTGGTGTTAAGCAATAAAGATTTTACATTTCTTTGTAGTTCTTGATCAATTGACGCTTTTCTTCCATGCTCCTCAGCAACTCATCCCTGACGCTTTTCAAGTATGTAGCCTTTTTCATGTCCGCCCTGTCATGCACCCTAGGGCGTAGCTACATACCTCCGAAAGTGGGTGACTGGAACGAATTAAGCCTATAATTTCAGGCCTACGATTTTGTAAATCTATCAGCAAAGTGATCCACAAGCTTAAAAATTTGTCCTGCCGAACAAGCCTCTTCATCATGAGCTTCTTGTAGTGCCATAAGGACAGTTAATCTAACGTCATTTGGGTTAGTAGCCATGGTAGAAAATGAGAAAATACAATTAACAATTTGTGTGATTGATAAATTAGGTTGAGACTGAGAGTCCCCAAGTTCCGTCTATATATATAAGCTATTATTTTACCACATTTGCAGTCATTAGTCATTCAATGTCAGAAAAAGATGATGATTTGTCAAATATTGTCATAAATCGCATGAAATTTTAAGCGATAAACAACACTGGAAATGAGTTGTCTTATCTGTTACAGTAAAAAACATTTGTATTGTCAAATCATGTCACATATCTTGTAAAATGTTAAAGTTATAAATAACACTATCATTGAGTAGTCTTATCTGATGCAGTAAAAAGCAAATGAATTGTCAAATCATGTCATATATTTTTTAAAATTTCTAGATGTTTAGACAACATTTTACTCTATATCATGCCTCTTCCTCACACATAAAAGCAATTGTTTTGTCAAAATAATAATTTTATAAGTTGAATTTCATATTATAACTTTAAATTTGGTAATGCATTGTAAGCATTGTCATGGTGTTAATGTACATGATTGTCACTTCTAGGTTGTGTATGTTTTCTTTAATCTGTATGTTTTATAAAAGATAAAAAAAATTGCAATTCTTTAAATAAATAGTACGAATAACAAGCAATTGATTCACATTATCCATTGAAAACAATACATAGTAGAAAAACCACATATAATCTAGTAGATTGACAACCTTATTTATCCCACTTGTAAAAAAAACAACAACAACACACATGGTTTGCCAGGAGAGTCTTTAGAAACCAACATTCTAAAATCCATATTGCCAATGTAACTGTTAATGACGTGTTGCTATGCAGCTGCTTCTCAAACAATTCTCGACTTGCTGTATTAAGTGTTTGTGGTACGTATATCCGTCTCATGGGTCATGCGTAGAGCATGTAATCCATAGCTATTAAGGCTCATTGTCGGCATATTTTGCTTTTTATTTTTTTGTTTGTGCATCTGATATAGATACCTGAGTGATTCTTGTTGTTTTATTTTAGTTTCTTCAGAAATGATACCTGTAAATGATTCTTCCAAAGACCTATCGTTTGGAATCAACACCGTGCTTAAATCTATGAAATTATGAGAAACAAAAATCTTGAGCTTCCTAGCAACTTTTGCAATGCCATACATAACATTAGTATCATAATCATTCTTAATTGCTTTCATACCAGATAATGTGTTGTTTGGTGGCAACGTGTAATAAAGAGTAGTGAATCGTCTTGGTATTTTCCATTTTAGAAAGCTAACCATATCTTCAAAATCCATTGGAAGAACATTAATATTTAGTACTGAACCATCTTGGTAGGTTAGCGGGTAAGTTTAAATTCTCCGTTGTGGTTTACATCGAACTCGAAAGTAGTATTAGTAGAACGCCGATATTTTTTTGAAAGTGATAAGTTTGAATTGAAATTTTTTTGTTGAAAATATGTAGTGTGTATACATGTATATATGAATAATTGCGGAGCATAAAGTTGATAAGTCAATTGATGTCTGAATGAAAGTCATATCGTGTTGTCGAAAATATACTTTTATATTAAACAATGAAACTAGATGATACAAACGACATGGAAAGATAAAAAATGTAAATCAGAATACAACAAAACAATCATAAAAGATTGTTTTTAGAAACTAGTCAAATAATTTTTTTGAACAAGAAGGTTTATCTTGATTTTCTATTTTGTTTCTCTCATCTTTGCGTTGCTCGGCCACGACAAGTGGGGATATCTCCACCCGAGAAATGTACACATGTAGTCGGTTTTGATGACTTTGAGTATACGTGAGTATTATGTCACGCTCTTGTATAGCATCAGCCAAAGGTACAAGACCTGAATCAAAACTACAATTAGGTTTCTTTATATAAAGAAATGTTGGGGAGTTTTAATCGTAACCCAAACAGTTTGTTAATATATAATTTCACTTGATCGGTTGAAAAGGGTCGAACTCTACAGGGAACTTGGTAGCAACTATCTCACCAACAAATTTCTTCTAAGCGACTAGTGAACCATCCACCATAATGGAGTAGTAGGACCTTGAATGTTCTTGTTTAAAAATCTAAAATGAGTTAAGGAAACAATGTAATGTTGTTGTTGAAGTTGAACTACTACCATGTGGTTTATATAGTCTGACCCACAACCACATTTACTATTTTTCATTAATGACAATGAGGTTGTCCAGAGTATTTAAAGGCACAAGGTTCAATTATTTATGTAACATATTAAGTTTAATTGAAAATGAAATATATTACAACATTCATAGCATATATTACAAATTAACAACAAACCAACAGAAATCATAAAAACATACAAACGTTTAAAATTCAAACGGACTTAAACCAACTATCCGAAACCATTCGTGTTTAGATCATCTAAATTTTGCGATGCGATATTCCAAGAATCGTATTGTTTCATACATTTGAGCTAATCTGTGTGATGCCCATCGAATGTTGAGATTGTTTGTGTGATGTTTGCTCGTAAGATTGTGATGGGTACGTGGTTTCACCGGCAGTACCGTAAGGATGTGATGGGAAAATGTGGTTTCAAATCCGTATTATTGTGATGGGTATATGGTTATAACTATGGAAAGTGTTGGTCATACTGTGATATGGGTTGTAGAATGATGGTTGGTCATTTCTTGGAATTTTTTGATCATGTCGTCTACGTATGTTTACAGGCGGCTCAGTGACAAATGGTTTATTGCAATGATCATGTCTGTGTCCCGTAGCTTAGGAATGCTCTTTATTTTTAGAGTAATAGTTGTAATTGCCATGTTTATTTTTGCTATTATTATTAGGGTTAAAATTTGAAAAATTTGAAGTTTTAGGTTTTTAGGTTGCGTTTCTAGAACCCCGTTAACGTTTTTTGTGTTTAATCCGTATTCGCTTTAATTGTTGCTTGTTTTTTTTTCTGTTATTTGCTTTATATTTGTAGAATTAGAATCCAAATCAAAAAAATCTTAATCTATTAAAATCCCGATTACAAACGTCAATAAAAAGTTCAATTCGCGCCTCGTCGGAACAAAAACGACCCGGGAAACGACTAGAAGGGGGTTACTTTCAAAGTCGATACTTTCGGAATTATATTTTATTTGTGAGTTGGTTTATCGCTTGTTAAAAGTGATTTGCCGATTCGCCTATATTATATATATATATACTATTGACACGATCAATTTTTGGCGCCGCTGCCGGGGAGACTGTGTTACGAATTTTAAGTTATCGTTTGAAGATTGTTTTTTGAAGATCCTTCCTCGGAAGTTATTCATGTTTTTGTGAATATTTTCATATAAAAAAATACAAAATTATTATAAAGTAATCATAAAAAATCCAAAAAAAAAATTAAAAAAAACAAAAAAAAATCGAGTTGTCTTTTGTTAAAATCGGCTCACCTTTGGAAATACAAGCTATAAGAGGGGTATAAGGAGGGTTTAATCCAACGAACTTCGACCCGAAAGGAGAAGGTTTTTAATAGCTTCGCGCTTTCCCGCTCCTCCGCTCCTTTGCAAGTTTTTCTAAAGAGCCACCGTGGGCAAATTGACTTTCGGTTGCCAAAAAGAATTTTTGTGTTTAATTTTTAAAAAAGATTTGTCTTTAGTGCATGCACACTCGTTCATCAGGTCCAATTGTCGAACCATCAACAACTCCAAGAAAACGACGTAATAAAAAACGTTCCCAACAACAAGTCGATCCGACTATTGTTGAAAAACCCGTAGTTACGATGGCTGATACACGTACTATGGCGGAATTGCTCCAAGCACCCACCGAGGGTTACAAAGATGTGATCGTTATTCCCGCTATTCTCGCGATGAATTTAGAATTCAAACATGGTTTACTCAATCTTGTAACGTCTAAGCAATTTTGAGAAGGAAGATCCGCATGCTCATATTCGTTGGTTCAACAAGATTACTTCGACGATTAAGTACAAAGATGTGCCTAATGCGTCGATTAAGCTTATGCTTTTCCCGTTTTCCATCGAGGGGGCAGCCCGGATTTGGCTCGAAAAAGAACCCCCTCGTTCTATTCTTACTTGGGAAGATCTTGTTTCTAAGTTCATTAACCAATTCTTTCCTCCTTCAAAAACCACAAATCTCCGGAATGAGATCACAAATTTTTAGCAGCGTTTTGATGAATCATTCTGTGAGGCATGGGACCGTTTCAAGGATCTCCTTCGTGGATGCCCACATCACGGTTTCATAGCATTACACTAACTTGATACTTTCTATAATTCCTTAACATCAACCGATTAAGATTCGTTGAATGCAGCCGCCGGTGGCAATCTTTTGACTAAGACTCCTAAAGATGCTTTAACCATTATCGAAAATAAGTCGAAAGTTCACACTTCATGAAACAGACCGGTTGTTACCAAAGTGAGCACGAACGCCTCTACCTCTGGTCTTTCACCCGATGTTGCTGCACTTACCGATGCCGTTAAGGCTTTGCTTCTTAAAAACACAACTCCTCCTCCAGCTTCCATTAAAGCGGTTGAAGAGAGTTGTGTTACTTGTGGTGGACCACACCCTTATTACCAGTGTCTTGCCACTGATGGCAATGCTTTCCCAGGATATCAAGATATATTCAAACATATGTTTCTGCAGCCGCAGTAAGCTATAATCAGGGAAATGCTGGACACCGTCCTCCGAGTGTAGCTCATCAAGTTCGACCACCCGGGTTCTCACAAGTTCAAAACAATCAAAACTGGGGAAATAATTACAACCCAGGAAATTTGACTTACCGAGCTCCGAATCAACCAACTCAAGCTGTTCCGTCTAATGAACTCGCAAATTACATGAAAGTTAATGATACAAACATGCGAGCTATGAAAAATCAAATCACTAATATGAAAACTGAATTGAAAAATGAATTTCAGGCCACGATGTTGCAACAAAACAACAAGCTTGAGAATATGTTGAGCAATTATTTTCAAATAAACAAACCCTTAAGGGTTTTGGGTCTCTCCCTACCCCCCGCACACCCCGCCCCCATCGCATACAGTTGTTAACCAGAAAGGTGACTTGAAGTAAAATCACTACCCGAAGTGGTGTTTCTTATGATGGACCCCAGATTCCTCCTCCCTTCTCTCCTTATCCCAAAGGTGGTGGAAAGAGAGCCCGAGGTAACAAAGGATCGGGTGTAACCAAGTACTGAAAAAGTCCAACCTACGGATGACCAAACTCAAGCATCATCATTTGAGCCGTTTAACGTCTCCACTAAACCTAAGCCTAAAATACTTATCCTTCGAGGTTAATAGCCAAAAGCTCGGGAGAAGAGACAACCATCAAATGATTGAAGTTTCTTCAATCTTTCGAAGCTTACACTTCCGATCTTAGTTCTTGGATGCTTTACTTACATGCCCAAATTCGCTGTCCAGTTCCAAGAATTTTCTTCAGATTAATAAGGAGGAATTTATTTGAAATTAGCAATACACCGGTGAATTGAGAATTGTTCGGCGGATTATCACTAAAGAAGCCTTGCCGTAGAAGAAAACTAGGAGACCCCGTAAATTCCTCATTCCATGTAATTTTACAGAGATTGTGAATGCTTAGCCTTGGCGATCTTGGAGCATGCATTCATCTTGATGCTCTCTCAATATTGGTGGAAGCTTTCCAATCCCAGAACGTACTCCTACTTACATGAGATTCTGAGCTCGACGTAGCCCGGTCTACTAACATAGACCAACCGACATTGCGAAGTTGTCTTTTGAGAGTAGGAAAGTTCCACATTTCTGGCTGATTTCTGTAGTCGTTGATTTTGTTTGTCGTTCTCGAGTTCCCTTAATTCTCGGGAGACCCTTTTTGAGGACGGCATGAGCTTTGATTGATGTTTACGGTGAAGAACTTACTCTCGAGTAAGTGATGAGAGGCCGTAACAATTAAAAGTTGTAACACTTAGAGTTACTCTACAATGAGCTGAATCAATTAACCAAATCGATGTTTTTTTCATCGTTGTTGCTTGTGAGGAGTATTATTAGAAGGTGTTAGATTTTGTATGACAATTTTCGAGAGTGGCCAATTCTCACTCCAATTTTTTTGAAACAATATTGCTAAATCTTCACCTCCCTTTACTCCATTTGAGGGATGGTGATTTCATTCTTGATAGAATTTGAAGCATATCTTGCAATTGACTCAGTTCCATGGAATTGATGATGACTGAATTGATAGGATACCGATGGGAGACATTCGTATAATTGAAGAAATTGTTTAAATAAAGGGACCCGTACTCTCCTCTCCCTCTGAAGGACTTAAAGTGTGAAGAACTTAAAAGCGTTAAATCCTCAGTTGATGAACCCCCGGAGCTTAAACTCAAGGACTTACCTCCTCATCTCGAGTATGCATTATTGGAGGCTACCTATTAATTACCCGTCATTATTGCTAAAAATTTAAAAGACGAAGAGAAGGAACGCCTCATAAAGGTTTTAAAGTCTCACAAGCAAGCAATTGCTTAGAAACTATCCGACATTAAGGGTATTGACCCGCAATTTTGCACTCACAAAATCTTAATGGATGATGACTTTAAACCGGCGGTCCAACATCAAGAAGGGTTAATCCTAAAGAAATTCATGAGTTATCAAAAGGAAGTTGTAAAAACTCCTAACTCCTTGATGTCGGATTGATTTACCCTATCTCGGATAGTCCGTGGGTTAGCCCCGTGCATTGTGTACCCAAAAAGGGTAGAATGACTGTTGTGACAAATGAAGATAACGAGTTAATTCCGACTAGGTTAGTTACCGGGTGGCGTGTGTGTATTGACTATAGGAAACTTAACGATGCTACCCGAAAAGACCATTTCATGTTACCATTCATGGACCAAATGTTAGAAAGATTAGCCGGAAATGAATATTATTGCTTTTTAGATAGATTCTCATGGTATTTTTGAATCCCGATTGACCCAAAAGACCAAGAGAAGACTACTTTTACTTGCCCTTATGGAACATTTTCCTATCGACGTATGCCTTTCGGCGTATGTAATGCTCCTGGCACGTTCCAAAGGTGTATGATGGTCATTTTCCACGACATGATCGAGGAAACTATAGAAGTCTTCATGGATAATTTCTCGGTCTTCGGGGACTCCTTCTCATCTTGCCTTTCCCATTTAGACAAAATGCTCAAAAGGTGTAAAGACACCAATCTTATTCTAAATTGGGAGAAGTGTCATTTCATGATCAAAGGGGGCATTATCCTCGGCCACAAGATTTCAAAATCTGGGATTGAGGTAGATAGGGCAAAAGTTGATGTTATTGCAAAATTACCTCCTCCCACATCCGTCAAAGGAATTCAGAGTTTTCTAGGTCACGCTGGGTTTTATCGTCGATTTATTCAAGATTTTTCTAAAATCGCCCGGCCAATGACCTTCTTGAAAAAGAGACTCCGTTCATTTTCTCGACCGAGTGTAGAGACGCGTTTGAGACCCTTAAGAAGAAACTAACCGAAGCTCCAATATTAGTTGCCCCCGATTGGGACTTGCCCTTTGAAATTATGTATGATGCTAGTGACTTTGCAGTTGGGGCAGTCCTGGGGTAACGTAAGACCAAACATTTTCAGCCAATATACTATGCGAGCAAGACTATGACCGATGCCCAAGCTCATTACACCACAATAGAAAAAAGAATTATTAGCCGTAGTGTATGCTTTTGAGAAATTCCGACCTTATCTAGTCTTGTCGAAGACCATAGTGTATACAGACCACTCGGCTCTCAAGTATCTTTTCACTAAGCAAGATGCTAAAACGAGATTGCTCTGCTGGATTCTTCTCCTCCAAGAATTTGATGTCATCATCCATGATAAAAAAGGAGCAGAGAATGTAGCGGGCGACCACTTGTCTAGACTAGAGAATCCCCATCAAAGTGATCCCGAGAAAAAGGAAATTATCGAAACATTTGCTCTCGAGACACTTGGGATGGTGACTTTTCATGGTGATTTGAACTCCCCATGGTTTGCAAATATTGCAAATGACCTCGCGGGGAACATTATTGTGAAAGGGATGTCGTCCCAACAAAAGAAGAATTTCTTTAAGGATGTTAAGCATTATTTTTGGGACGACCCCTACTTGTTTAGGATTTGTGCAGATCAAGTGATTAGACGGTGTGTATACGGCCAAGAAGCCGTTGATATCCTCATGGCTTGCCACAATGGACCCACCGGGGGACATCATGGTGCCAACTACACCTCTAAAAAAGTCTTTGATTCTGGTTTCTATTGGCCGATGATTTATCGAGATGCCCATGACTTGGTCACAAAAACGACGACGCGAGAATATCGGTGTGACACTTGTCAACGTCAAGGCAAAATCTCGCAACGTGATGAAATGCCTCAAAATGCAATTCAAGTTTGCGAGATCTTTGACATATGGGGCATCGACTTTATGGGTCCGTTCCCGTCTTCACGAGGGAACAAGTACATTCTCATGGCTGTTGACTACTTGTCAAAATAGGTTGAAGCGAAAGTGCTCCCCACTAATGATGCCTGAGTTGTTTGGAAGTTCTTAAAATCTCTCTTCGCCTATTTTGGAACTTCTCGTGCTATTATTAGTGATCGCGGTACTTATTTTTGCAATGACCAATTCGCAAAGGTCATGCTTAAATATGGGGTTACCCACCGACTTTCTACTACGTATCATCCACAAACTAGTGGGCAAGTTGAGGTTTCAAATCGTGGTTTGAAACGTATATTAGAAAGAACCGTAGGTGAAAACCGTGCTTCTTGGTCAGATAAGTTAGATGATGCATTATGGGCATTTTGTACCGCGTTTAAGATACCCATCGGGTGCACTCCTTATAAGCTTGTGTACGGAAAGGCTTGTCATCTTCCAATCGAGCTTGAACATAAGGCATATATTGGGCCTTGAAGCATTGCAATTTAGACCTTAAGACCGCGGGTGATCAGCAGAAAGTTCAAATGAATGAACTTAATGAACTTCGTGATAAAGCTTACGAGAACTCTTTAATCTATAAAGAGAAAACGAAGAAGATTCACGACTCCAAAATCAAGAACCGCGTCTTTAACGTTGGTAATCGAGTCCTCCTCTTCAATTCTCGATTAAAGATTTTTTCGGGCAAGATTAAGACCCGTTGGACCGGACCGTTCACTGTCACCCAAGTTTTCCCTTATGGTACTGTTGAGTTATCTTCAACCAACGGACCTAACTTCAAGGTGAACGGTTATAGACTCAAACATTACTTTGGAGGGGACATATCACCCATGGTTGTCCCGGATCTCCAAACCTTCCCCATGGATAATTAAATTCGGGGTCGAGTCAAGCTCGTGACTCGATCAACAAAAACAAAGCTCTTCTCGGGAGGCAACCCATGTTTTTGTTGTCTGTAATGATTGTCAGGATTACCCAGATTATAAAGACTCTCGTGCTCGTGGTTTTGTCCAACGCTCACTCGGTCTTCATTCCTTTGCATATTTTGGAAATCCTATATCCTTGATCATATTGACTAACGTTTAATATTTGGCATAATTAATAAACGACTTTAAATTTACGTGAGATTCCCTTTTATATTAGGAATATACATTGAAATTAGTATGAGGGGTGGCAACCCCCACATTGAGGACAATGTATCGTTCTAGTATGAGGGGGGAATCTATCGATTTGATCCCACTTGCATTTGTCTATGTCTTTCACGTAACCCCGTTTTACCAAAGAAAATAAAAAAATATGATTTTATGCCAAAATTGCAAAAATTGCAAAAATAAAATAAGTGTTTATCACAAATGTTGACTTTCCGCTGGTGAGAATAAGAATAATTTTTTACTTGACCCGATGGTGTGTTAAGCTCATAGCTTACACCCTTTAACCCTTATATAAATATAAGCTTTTTCTAGTATTTATACAATAAGCTGTTTAATTCGAATTCTAGCTCATAAGGCCATGATTTTGCAAGTTTTCAATAATTGACTTTAAATATGCAAGCTTAATTATATTTGGCTAAGCATTCGCGAGGATCTTTTTTATTAAAGATTTTATAATTTGGCGAAAACGAGAAATAATAATTTAAATATAATTTGGAATGCTTACGTCAAGGATTAGTGGAAATCTAAAAAGCACATAAGTGTAATTTTATGACTTTTTCCCTCCCATAGCTTCTAAAATGACTAATAACACGAGCTCTTTTTGAAACGCCAATTAAGTTTTATCACTCTTAAAAGTCTTTAAGATCAACATTTTGCGGTAAAAAGGCTGTTATCGATGAATTGATAAATAAGAGTTCTTGATCAAAAATATGTTTTAATTTTCTAAAAAGAAAATTTCCCTTAATGCGGTGTAAATATAAGTGTTGCAAAAAAATAGAAATGATGTGAAAAATATAATAATATTGCTAGTATAAGTTCCTTAATAAATAAAGGGAAAATATCTTTTTCTAAAATTTAAACATTCTTTCGAAAACATAAACTTGTTAATCCTATAAAATTTTGAAACCGGGATGATTTGTTAATTTGATAAGTATTCTCTGTGGGTGTCAAAGCCCTGGTCACTTGACGGGATGAGGTTGGTAGGTTCCCGAGAAGAAGTCACTCTAATGATTAACTTACTCTACAATGGCTAATTTTAGGAGGAAATAGCTTGCTTTTGACTTTATAAACTTGTACTAGATTTAACGGAAAATTTTTAGTAAAGGGTTCAAGACGAAAGTCCTCGACAAATAGAATCTATAAGGGGTGCAAAAGCCAGGTTTATCTTAGTCCGACGAGATGGGATGTGCCAAGAAGAAATGTTACTACATGGTACAATCTCGACCTTTGAATTCATATAACAAAATAGTGGAACTGAAACTTGGAAATGAAAAACTATCTAAACGTGGGTTGAATGGTCAAAATTCAAACTGAGCACACACACCTTAATATATAATATCTATCGGGAGGAAGAAGTTTTACACAAATTGCAAATATAAGTAGCGTTAGCATCCCAACTGTAATAACAAAGATTTTATTTTAAGCATAGATTGGGAATACGTAAAAAATCAAGACGATGAATTTATCCTTCTGTTCAAAGGCACATAGGATTTAGGTGATTCATATTCAGTGATCCTAAATGTTATGATACAATAATGAAGAGTCAAGCATGTGCCACATAATTAAAACAATAAGAAAATAATGTGTGCAATAAAGAAATGTAAAAACAGGGAGTGTTTAAAAAACTATAATTTCTTAATCCTTTACAATATTACACTTTGCTACTTTATCAAGGTATTAATTTAGAGGGTTTGAAATTTTTGGATTTCTAAACATGGATTTATTTCATTGCGTGAGGACATAGCAATAGTTTAGTATGAGGGGTTTTGGTATGTGCTTAAATACACACACCTTTATCTCAATAAAACGAGCTTAAATAACCAAAAACAGACATAAAATGCCAAATATATGCTTGTTTTGCGTTATGTACTGCGTAGGTAATGGATATTCACAAAAGACAAAAACAAGGCAAAAACCAGACAAAACCGAGCACGGGATTAGAAAGAGCGTGGAAAACCGAAGCCAAAGGCGTATGCATCTTAGTGGGCCAACCCAATCCAAGTTAATGGGCCAAGTCAGCTCGTTAAGCCTTTAAAACTAGCCTTTTATTTAACAAAAGCCCAAAAATCCAATATAAACCATATGGCCCAAAAACAAGCCCAAGTCCAAAGCTTAACAACTGTTAGCCATTTCCGCTTTAAACCTGTTACACAGTTAGTCCTCAAAACCATAACACCGTTAGTCCCCAAGGACTAACACCGTTAGTCCCTACACAATTTCACCAATAGTCCATAACCAAACGCTCGTTATCCCTTTTCCCTTCAAATTTGAATTATATTAAAATAACCCAAGAAAGGGCGCCAAGAACCAAAACAGGGCAAACCTTCCCCTCCACTACTGCAATTTGTTCACCAAGTACCCCTCAACACAACTTGACACCTCAATGCCACGTTGGCCGATTCAGTGCCTATTATTGGACAAGAATGACGCGTCAAAGGATAAGGACAAAGTCAAGGGGTGGTATTTTTAAATTGATTTGCAAGATTATTTACTTTCCATAAGAAATTTTGGAAGAATTTAAGGCTAAAAGCAGTCTATCTCACAAGAAGCACCACACAACATTTCCTTATAAATAGGGGAAGAATTCACTCAAAGAGATCATCTTGTTTTAACTTTTTTTTCCCCAGCAATTTACCTTACTGCTTTATGTTAATTTACTTGTTTTCAAGCTTTGATTTAAGCATCTTTACCTTTAAAGCATTGTACTCTCAAGGATTGATCAATAAAAAGTGAGTTTTCATTTTATTTTTACAGCTTATTTAATGTTCAGCTTATTTATGTCTTATTATTACTTATGAGTGCTTATTCTGTCCTTATAAATGTCTTTCAAGTTTGTGTTATGTTTTATAAGTCCTTTGGATTTGAATTCACTTAAACTGCCTTATTTGTGCTTAAAATTGCTTATCATAATTGCTTATTGTTAAGTACTTTTTGGTGGTTGGATTTAGCTTATTAAGTCTTATTATACTTAAGTGATAATATGTTTTTACAAACCTAGGGTTAAAACAGTCTCTATTAATCTTAAAATACAAAAAGGAACTTTAAAGGAGTGTTTGGGTTAATGGTTTTTACCTTAAGTTTCTCCTGTCATTGCACTTTTGGTTTTTAGTTCAAGTTATCTTGGCTTTAATCTCGTTATAAAATCATAAGAAATCACTAGCTACACAAGAAAGATCCGGAGGTCGGGGAGGATTTGAACAAGAGTTTAGGCCATATTATTAGAGAGAAAGGAAAAGATGGGAATAAGGTTGTGTGTCTAGAGAGAGAAAACAAGAACACACGACATCTTTTTACAAAATGAACCTACCCCTCCAAGGCAGTATGAGAGGGTATATAAAGGTTCAAGACAATGGCACTATACTGATCTTAACAGTTATAGTCCCCTGTAGTTCTGGCCTAATGAAAAACAAATGTAATTCTGATATGTCACCAGATTTTAAGGCTAACAATCTTCCCCCAATATGTGGAATATGAATTACTTACAATGTTCCTATCTTGTACAAATACAACATAATAATGTTCCAAAGTGCTTCCAAAGCTGAAGGAAAGGATGTCTTCGAAGTTTCTCTCCTTGTCATAAAACTTGTACTACCAGCTTGGATCCATTGTCTTAACTGTAAGGAACCATTATAGTATGCATGAACTGGATTAACTTCCCCCCAATTCATGCAGCATGTCTTGAAAAACTTTCTTCATAGACTCCCTTTGGCGAAGTTTTCTGAATCATCATCCCCCCAAACCCAACATTCCTGATCTTATGTCAGCATTCCTAAACTTTGTTGTAGCTTGAACAATCTTCTACTGTCCATTGACCGTGCACCGCGGAAATTTGTAGAAGTTCAATACCATACCAACACCACTGCTTCTGTGTCATTAGGGCTTGGTGAATCTTTGTTCGTGGTACATGCGAGAAATCACAACAATTCTTCTCACATATGCATAATACTTCACAAACCATACTAAGGTAAAAAGAGTCACACTGATATCCCCCTGGAAGTTGACACGGTAAAAACAATCAAAGTCAACTAAGTCCCGGATGTACAGGGGACATTTTCCCCCAGATGGTTTGCAAACTCTCGGTAAGCATCATTGTCCGTGTTACGTCCATTACTCGAGAAGTTCTTGTATCAAGGGCACAAATATTGAATTAACAAAAGAATCATTACCATCTTTGACTTCACAAAACCAGTAAGAAGTTTAAGCCAGAAACAAGAGCACTTTGTATAGAATCAAGTCTTGTGAATGAATGTCTCCGTAAGAAACTTTAAGATTTTGCTTAGACTTGTGAAGTATTCATTGTCTTGAATAGCACAAAAATACCCGAGAGAAGTGCTTGATTGCACTCAACCTTAAACTCTCTGCTAACTTTCCAACCTCGTATCTGTCGGACTATTTTGTAATCACTATGGTGAAGTAAACCCATATATCCAAACTTGAAAATGAAGTAGATATTCCCCCAAATTATTACTTAATCTTGCAGCTGTTTGTTGATTGAAGAACGGTGCAAGATTAGATCTTACGTACTCTGTACCCACTGGATCCGATAAGTATGAGAAGTACAACACCTCTTGAAATTATCCACATCAGACTTCGCGGTGCACTGAGTACTCACAACGTAACTCCTTATAAGTTATAGTTTAACCAGGTCTGCAACCAACCACCCCTGACATGCATGAAACAAAAAATCAAGCTCAATCTAATATCCGTTAGTACGTCAAGCAAGTCATCCATCGATAGAATGGGTTTAAAGAAAAGAGGTAGAAAGATAGAAGGAAGTCTCGATGATGAAAAAGTATACCGCCTTCGTGAAATCTACTCATCGCAATGAGGATACAAATCAACTTCGAGATTAATTTTGTCATCGTAGTTCCGAATCTCTAGCCGTTTGTCGTTTTAGTTAATCTATTCGGATCTTTTGTAGTGTATATGTCCGTGTTTTGTATGTTAGTTGCAATCAATTAATCATCACGGATTTTCAATTCAAATATTTAAACCAATAAATGAATTAACGGGATTTTACAAAATATAATAGAAAACCGTGATGACTTTGATTCGAATCAGCGTGAAAAATTCAAAAAAAACTGAAAAATGTCAATAAATCATAGAAATGATGTTTTTGGCCTTCGAAAAAATCCTTAAGCCAGCTAAGAGTGGTTACACAGGCGTAGATCCGTCTCGTTTTTCTCTCTTCTATTTGAGAGGTCACGGGCTAAAACGGACTTACGGATCAAAAGTTATGGCGATTTACTGAAACCCTTTTCGTCACACAAGTTTTCAAAAAAAATTCGTTCGGTCCAAAAAGAAATTTTGCTCGTTCGATCCTTCAAAAAAAATTGCACTCGATTCGAAGACCTTGAAGATTTTCACCTCGAGCGAACCCTCTGGTTCGTCCTCGCTAGTTCGACACTTAGTTTCATCCTTGGCTTGTCCGATCAACTCGTTCGATCCTCTCGATCGATCCTCTCGTTCGATCAACTCGTTCGATCAACTCGTTCGATTGTGCTTGTTCGATGCAAACACACCACTCGTTCGATCTTCGCTAGTTCGATCCAAACTCGTTCGATCTTCGCTAAGTTCGATCCAAACACACGCACTCGTTCGATCTTATTTCGCTAGTTCGATCCAAAACTCGTTTCGATCCTTGTAAAGTCACTTCGGTTTCGAGGTCCTTACTAGTATGTTGCTCGTTCGATCCAAACTCGTACTTTGGACGTTTTTATCTTCTTTTAAACGTGCGTATGACTTAGCAACGCAAGAAAGAACCACGAGGACACGCGATTAAGCCAAGTAACGACGCCGAACCAATGAGCTCATAAAAAAAACGAAATCACTAACACAACACACCCGAATACAATACACCCCCGGTTAGCTCTTGAAAAACCAATTTGTTTATCATAAGAAAAACACTAGCTACACAACAAAGATCCCGAGGTCAGGTGATGAGTGAACAAATGTTAGCCGATAATTATTAGAGAGAAAGGAGAAAAAAGAGAAGAGGTGAGTGTCCTAGAGGGGAGAAACAAGAACACAAACTCTTTTTACGAAAATGAATTCCTCACCCCATCCATGAAGTATGGAGTGGGGGGGGGGGGGGGGGTGGGGGGGGGGGGGATATATATAGGTCAAGAACAAGGACACATACTATCTAAACATATAAAGACCCCCTGTTAGTTCTGCCTAATGAAAACTAATGTAATTCCGATATGTCACCATATTTTAAGGCTAACAAAGTGTTTAAGGTGGTTTTAAGTTTGATTTGCTAAGTTTAGAAGTTTTCATAATCATTTAGGTTAATACTGCTAGCTTTAAGGTTTCAACTGCTAGTTTTGGTTTGATTCATAGATTTGCATTTGGTTCTTGTTTTGAGTACTCAAACTTTTCTCATTCTCTTTGTTATTCAAGATTGTGCTACTAGTTCATGTTATTTACTCATCTTAAGTCCAGGCAGTTTTAGTATGCAAGTGTTTTAAGTTTTTAAAGCCCTTTTTCAATCTCAATTTTAAGTTAGCAAAAGTTTGATTTAAGCCTTAAAATTCATAGCATAAGTATTTTGCATATCAAGCTTAATCTGTTTGAGCTTGTTTTAGGTTTTAGAGCTTATTTGCCAGCTTTTATTTAGGCCTGCAGCTTGTGATTTTAGCTTGTATAAAACTTAAAAATCCAAAAACATAGCATTCTGTCTGAACTGTCAATTTAACTTAGCTTTTTCATAGCTTAAAAGTGTTTCAAATTTCTTAACTTTTGCTTATTCTGGTAGGTAATAGGAGAATCTCAATATGTTTTCAACTTTTAAGGATTAGCTCATTGCCCTTCTAGCTTAAAAAGTGGCTTAAAAATCCTTTTGTAGTATGTTTTTAGTATTTATTTTACCCAAATTGCTTATTTGTTTATTTGAGATTTCTAACTTATTAGAAATGCTTATTTTGGTCTTAGATCTTCTTATTAAGTGTATTACAAGATTTTAGAAGCTTATTAGGTTTATGCTTAAGCTTATAGAAGCTTTTTGCCAAAGACAGTTTAGATTTTAAAGCCTTAATGCTTTTAAGTTAAAACTGCTACTTTGAGTAGCTTATTTATGGCTTATTTTAAGTTTCTACAAAAAGTTCCTTTTTAAAAGTTGCTTATTTTCTCTTTCTCTTTAAGATTTAGTAAAAAGATTAAAAAAAGGTTGAAAAACCAAGGTCCAAGACTCGAACCTGCGACCTTGGCTTCACACACACAATACTTAACACTACACCCTTAGGACTTTTTCGTTAAGTATCCAGACTATCTTCCTTTTAACCTCTTTTTCCTAGTTTAAGCTTGCAGCCCTTTTTAGCTTATTTACAGCTTATTCCAATAAGCTGTTAAACCCAATTTATTTTTCTTAGGATTAGAATTGTTCAAAGTAATTTTCGTGAATTTTTAAGATTTTTTTAAATTAGTTTATCATTTTTAATAATATTTTTAGATTAAAACTGTTTTTAATTCATAATAAAGTAAATAAAAATCAAAAAAATATAATTTTTTTTTCTAAAATTATTTTTAATCATTTAGGATTTTTAAAAATTAAATTTGCTTTTCTAGGGTTAAAATTTGATGTTTTAGGTTTTTAGGTTGCGTTTTAGAATCCCGTTAAACATTTTTTTTCGTGCTTATTTCGTAATTGCTTGATTTGTTGCTTTCCTTTGCGTTGTTTTTGCATTATCATTGTAGAAATTAGAAACCAAATCAAAAATCTTGAACTATTCGAAATCCCGATCACAAACTTCAACAAGAAGTTCAATTCACGCCTCGTCGGAACAAAAACGACTCGGGAAACGACTAGAAGGGGGTACTTTCGAAGTCGATACTTTCGGAATTATATTTTATTTGTGAAGTGGTTTATTGCTTTTGTTAAAAGTGATTTACCAGTTTACCTATATTATATATATACTATTGACTCGATCATGCATCCTTTCACACGTGTACTTGCTTCCAAGACTACACATCTCAATGATAACACACATATAAGCACATATACCACATTGCACATCTTAAACCACTTTAAAACAACACAAAAACGATGCTCCATCAAAACAATATTTATTTATATAAAGATAAAATCAAAAACGACAGAAAAAAACAAAGGTCTCGAAGTGCCCAAAAGACGTAATATCCGAAAGAAATCATTGATAGCAACGTGTAGAGGTAAAAGACGGGATAAACTTATGCTGGGACTCGTTTGGGTTTGACTTTACTTTTGCAAAAGTCACCCGACTCCGCGGGTCCATGCCTGCTACAAGCATCCGACAGGAGATCTGAGTTGACCTCCTTCTCCGACTCTTCTAACTACCCTTCCACTTTCGGTTCCTCAAGAGGCTCATCCTCAATATCTCATAGGTCAATATAAAACTCAGAAACAAAAACAAGAAAATAAAATTCCTAGATAGCTAAACACATACATCCTATTATGCAGCTATATGAAGGATTCCTAGGTTATAGTCTAGGTTAAACCACCTACTTCTCTATAACCTGGCTCTGATACCAATCTGTCACACCCCGCCAATGCGAAAACACGAGGCGTAACGTCATGGGTATCATCACAACACAATGGTGTCAACAATAGAGAGAACTAAATGCATTAAACAAAACTAAAATGGACACAAAGTGTCATGGCAATACCAAACACAAGAAAAAAAGGAGTCTTGTATTGAGGTAAAAGAGTCATTCCAATACAAAGACATAACGAAATAATCCAAAACCTAAAACAATCATAGAATCAATTCAAACAAACACGAAACAAAAACTAAGGAAACTCCGCATGTAAGCCTACGGTCTCACTAACCAATCATCCTAACTTCACTTTCCTCATGATGCTCACCTGAAAATGATGCTTAAAACGTCAACAATAATGTTGGTGAGAGTCATAGGTTTAAGACACGCAATAATACTCGTTTTCACTGTGATTATCAAAACAAGGTAGGACAATAATGAACTATCATGAACCTATGCTAGCACGCAACCAAAATCAAATCAACATAATCATATACTTAATTTCACATTCGAGCTTAGAATAGCTGACACTATAAGCAACCAAGCTCACCCAGAATGTACCATACAACATATCACATTGGGTAGGCGTACCCATCCGATCCCACTGAGTAGGCGTACTCATCCGATCCCACTAAGTAGGCGTACTCATCCGATCCCACTAAGTAGGCGTACTCATCTGATCCCAAATCAATATCACAACCCACACTGAGTAGGCGTACTCATCCGATCCTAAATAACACATGTATCACATAGTCATATAATAGTCATGGAATGTCCATACGCAATTTAAATCATATAATCACGGCAATGAAACATTTTAAAACATTTGCATCATTTCCATCCCAAATTAAAAACAGAAAAAATAGGACTATGAAACTCACCTGATGCACAACTACTTCATGCGTTTCTTGAAATCAACTAAACATAAATAAAATACGTGTTACATGCGATTAGGCTAAATGCCCAAGACGATGTAACAATTAATTAATGGACTTCTATGTTCATATTATGATTATAAACCCTTTACCACACTTCCCATATCTCACTTATACCCTAATACCCATAATTCATTTATTCAAGTTTCCTAGCTTTTCGACAGACTTTTGGAGTCACTTTATGACCACAAATAAAATATTAACTGAGTAAATTAGCTTTCCCCTTTCATTCCCTACCTTCCCAATGGGTTATTAACCACTGTGATTTTTGAAGAAAAATAATGTTGAGCCTAACTATATTATAAAAATTCAACATCACAAAGCACCCAAATTCGGATCTGATTCGACCATCAAAAGTTTAGCTTGATCATACCCATTTAAACACTTAGGAAAATTATACAAAAATTCTAGAAAATCATACACATCATGAACTTTGTACAGTAGCAATCCCATCAATTAAAAAGACGTTTTCATATGGTTTTGACCTCACAAACACAAACTAGATTCTGCCCAAAAAACTCAAATTTGACAACGAATCTTGTAAAATTATTTTTACTGACTTCCACTCACTGTTAATTCATGAAACCAATGGGGTTAGAAAGTAGACTCTCTGTAGTTATTTTTTAGGCTCAAGAAAATCAATAAAATCTATCCGTATGACCAAGTTATGACACTTACAAGATGACCTAAAAATCTGCCCAGTTTTAATTCTGAATTTAACAACAACTAAACCTAATCAAACGCATCCAAACGCCATTAATTACACCCTAATTGATTTATAATGATCATCTAAACATGTTTATTGTATTTTAATAAAACCCTAATTTATCCATCAATTAAAGTTACTAATATAAGAAGATTAAACAAGAACTTAATTGAAATCATACCTAAACCTTTCATCCGTGATCACACGAATCAACACCTTAATTCTTGATAAAAAAAATATTTTTTTTCTTCTTCTTTAGGGTTCGACCGATCAAGAGGAACAAGGGGGAGAAAAAGTGATTTAGGGTTTTTTTTATTTTGTATTTATAGTTATCTAGTTTCCTAATTGTAATCAAATTGGTTTCTTTTTTTTCCCTTTTTTG
>BQNB010011629.1:68457-80925 GCA_026074375.1 Tanacetum coccineum | reverse complement strand
AGAAAGCTCAAGATCACAGTCAAAGACAAGCGTAAGATGAATCAAAAGATTACTATCCCAAATGTACAAGAGATCAAATATCTATGAGCTAAAGACTAAAGTGATTAAAGTTTGGTATTTTCAAGGTGACCTCCCTTAGGGGGAGATTGTTAGATATTAGAAAAAGACTCGGTCACCCCGTGTATTTTACTGTTTACTATAGCTCGTAGTTTAATAGTTAATAGTACGTTTTTTGGTTTTAAGTCGGGTACGAATACCCGGTATATTGTAAGTACTATATATAGCCTCTTCCAACTTTGGAAGAGGCAAGCTAGTCATAATTTCATTTACAAAGAAAATACTTTCTCTCTCTAGATATTCTCTCTCAAGTGTTTCTCTCTCTAGAAACTAGCCTGATCTAAGAATCAACCCCGTGTTATGATATAAGATATACCACATGTATTGGTCTTCAGAACATTAATCTTCAAAATATCTTCATTTAAGCTCCATAATGCGCGCCTTTTGCTATGTTTCACCAATTACTCCATAATTACTATAATTCTCAAATATAAACGATTAAGTAACAATTCTTTGTAATAACTATACAAAATGGGTTAATATCGTGGGATAAATGATGCTATAAAATAGATGTTATTTGATATTATCAAATATCTCCTCACTTGAGTCCTACTTGTCCTCAAGTAGACTTTAGAAGTTTGTAAAAATATATCCCTAAGGATATTTTCCCTTAAAGCATTTTTTCGATATATTACAAGTACACAACCAAACACCTCACGAAGTAGGAAGATGAAAACACTCAAATCACTCAACTAATCTATGTGGTAACATGTAACTAATTTGCTCAATTGCTCAATCGTGACAGGTATTTTATCATAAGCTTGGCAAGGATACACATCTCCACCACTAAAGCCAAGGAGTAACAAGTTTATAAAAATAAATATGGGTTTTTGTATGGAAAGGCGTACAGTTGATTACTCTTACCAATCTTTCATCGATCTCAATGTTCCAGTAGGGCAACAAAGACTACACATACACACCCGAATCCACAAGAAAGACGCATGTAACTGCTCATTCCCATCTCGAAAAAGCTAAAGATTAGGACTAGTATAGTAATATAGGGTAAGAACCTTCTAACTTTCACCAAAAGTCATAAACCAACGAGGCAGCCGAGACATGCATACACACCCAAATCCACGAGATAGACATACACACTCGATCACATCCCCGTTCGAGTAAAACCAGCGGCTAATCATCAGGTGAAAGGAAAGTAAATTGTTGTTAAATAAAATCAAGAAACAAATAGATTAAGAGTAAGATACAAGTTGCTAGACACTTATTTTCCGACTGCTATTATGACAAAGACACGACTATATACAACGTCTTGATCATAGATAAAAAACAACAACCTAAGTTAGGGTTCCCATAACAGTCAACTTCCCATTCATCCTAAAACTTTATATACTCTTACAAGGTAAGTGGCGATATCTTCCACTTTGTACAATACTCTACATCGTTGATTTTCTTTGACGTATCAACGAATAATCGATCCTTCATATAGTTCCTTTGGTAATTGCGAAACGATTATCTTTAAACTTTCTTTCTTTTTTTCTTACCTATACTTCAAATCTCGGTGTAGATTCACCGTCTTCACGATTATAATAATTTCGGATAATTCCTTTGGTAATTTCTTCATTCTTCGGATTCACCATTAATTGTGAATGTAGTAAAATCACATGAGCTTTGACTACTAATATACATTCCCATTTACAATGTGTAAATTTTCAACCGCACCAAAGATAGAAAATGACACAAGACTCGAGAAATACAAACTTTACACTTTAAGCAACTAGCAACTCTAAATTAAACTTAATCTAACAGGGTAGGTTAAGGTGTATTGGTGAAACAAAACAAATAATTGGAGTAAGCGAGACTTAAAGGTGATTTTGGCCTTTTCTAACGGGATGTTCTAGTAGAATCATCCACCTAAAAAAAGAGTGAAAGTAGGTTTAACGGATGTTTAATCTAACTGGTTAGTTAGTTAATAAACAACATGTAAAGGAGATTTGGAGGTGTAAATCTTAAGATTTAACCAATTTAAACTAAGTTACTTCCAATTAAAATCTAGAATACTCATTCTTGTGGTCACGAGAATAGATATACCAAGCCAAGGTTCTATAGTCTACTCTCCTCACCGTGCGACACTCATATTTTGTGGAAATTGGATAAACATTTAGAAACGGAAAGGTTAATCTCATACATATCTATCAAGGGTTTATTGTGTGCGGGTTATGTTAAACATGTAATATCACAAAAGTTATGCTTGAAATTTTTTTTAAATTTAACATAAATTAAAGCTTTTATTGTGAAAATTTAAGTACAAAGTAAACATTCTTAATTTCCATCCCCCCTTAATTATACTACAAACCTCGTTGTATATATAAAACAAATAAATCCGGAAATTTTTTTTTTATTTTTTTTTTTTGTTTTAAAAGAATTAGTAAAGAGAAAACTTCCCGAGATTTTGTGCTCGTAAGATTCTCCATGTTCATTATTGAGCAAGATTCCTTGTTGAAACAGCCTTTGAGGTTTCAAAGGACCCAACACTCATATCTTACCAATTTTGCGAATTTTACACCAATATTCAGCACGATATTCCTTCATGATGAACAAAGGAAAAATAAGGAAAAACAAGTGCCATCTCCTATCTATGGTATCCTACGGTTAGGGAGATTAAATAAACTAAATACAGGCAAGTTTTATGGATACAACAGCGTATCAAGTAAAGTGAATCCGGCGTATTTGATTGTTTCCCAAACATGGAACCTTTATAACCTTAAGTTATAAGATATTGTTATCTTGGGATAAACACCAAGGTAACAATGATTGAAGCTATGTTAATGAGTTTCACTAAAGTCTATGCGAATCTAACCTTTAGCGATCTAGAAGAATAACAATGATAATGAAATGAGAAATAGTGAATAACCAAAAAGACTTAAATGATATTAATAGAATAATTACGAGTACTCTAGATAATATAGGGTTAACAAACCTGTAAAGCTATGAGAGTAGTATGTGAAAAGATGTTAATATATGATTGGAGTGCTGTGTGTATAGGTAAATTCTACCTAAGGACACCTTTAATAGCAACAAGGAGCCCCGTACAAGATAAGACCTAAAACTGATCCTCCTAAAATTAAAAGAGGATATACACAAAAATACATTCTAAACATAACAATACGCGTCTTTGACTCTGAGTAATCCTTATCTTCAATCAGCAGTGGAAAGTCTTCAAGCAGTGGAAACCTTGGCAGTGGTAGAGATACACTAACAGTGGGAAAAATCTCTAGCAGTGGGAACCATATAACTAGCAGTGGGAATGCCTTAGCATTTTATTCCCAACAATCCTCCCCTAAACTTGATACTTCATCTGTATGTCAAGTTTCCATAATAAAATGATTATCTGGAGAGGATGCTTCAAACACCTTATTCCTTCTTGATTTGTTCTCTAATTAAGTTGATCATCTGAATTAAGTCATCATCAAACTCACTTACTTCACACTTATGATCAAGCATCTTCTGAAGTGTAGTCTTTGGAAGTGGATACTCAACATCATCAAGCATGTAGATAATCATACCTTCCATTATCAAGCAGTGTACTCTACATGATTTGTACAACCTCCAACTCTTAATAGGTGCTTCAAACTGCCATAAACCATCAGTAGCAACAGGTTCAAACATGACCTTTAAAGGCCAGAATAGACATTTCTCCAGGTCACTCTTTAGTAATTCGTCCTTAAATCTATCTTTGACCAACTTTCATAGAGTCACCATGTCATCTCTGTCAAATTCCTTAAGCATAACCTTAAAATAAGGATATGCCTTTGGTGCCTGACCAACTCTAAAAATCTGATAAACCTCCCTTAGCTTGTCTTTGAAGATTTTCCAGTCATATATTGGTGCTTTGACAACTGAAGGAGTAATATCCAATGAGGATTCTTGTCTTACTAACACTACCCATTGTTGAAGATTTATGATCTTTTCATGATCATCACTGTCTTTTTCTTTAACATCTTTATTCCCTTTAGACTGTTGTTCTGAGCCCTTAACTGTTTTCAATCTCTTAGCTCTTTCCTTTTCTAATAGAGTGTCCTACCTCTTAAATCTTTTATTTTCTAGCTTGGAATCTGTTAGGATCACATAAATGGACCCAAACAAAGAATCTTTGGTCACTCGAAGATACAAGACAAAAGTCTAGCTCGAAAGACAATGTTAATTAATGTTTATTATGTATACGGGCGAAGATGTAAAAAGCCCAAAAAGAAAGCCCACAAAGTCTAATCCTTATTAGTATAAATACACCTAGTTTAGTCATAATTAGGCAAGCTACTTCATTATTATTTTTTCATCTTTTAGGGGTTTGTAGCCACTCTTTGTTTCATTCAATCAAAAGTTCTTTATTGTCTAATCCTTTGTGCCATTGATCATGTGCTTAATCCATGGAATGATCTAGGGATCCTACAATTGGTATCAAGAGCCTACAAGATTGATGAATTGATTTGGTTTGTATTTTTTTTCTTCTTGATTCGAAAAAAAGGGGTTTATTTGTTTTGATTAATTGTTTGTTGTTTTGATTCTTGATTCAAAGATGGTTTATGTTTAATCTAATATCAATCAAACCATCTTGTTAGCAATCAACGATCTCGTGATTTTCTTTTGTTCATTTTTTGTTCGTGTATTGTTAAGCAAGAAAAAAGGGTCTTTGGTAATTTTTACGTTTTCGTCAGTATTTTTACGTTTTCGTCAGTTTTTTTACGTTTTCGTCTGTTTTTTTACGTTTTCGTCAGTATTTTTACGTTTTCGTCAGTTTTTTACGTTTTCGTCAGTTTTTTACGTTTTCGTCATTTTTTTACGTTTTAGTCAGTTTTTTTACGTTTTCGTCAGTATTTTTACGTTTTTGTCAGAATTTTTACGTTTTCGTCAGTTTTTCGTTTTCGTCAGTATTTTTACGTTTTCGTTAGTATTTTTACGTTTTTGACATTTTTTTTTACGTTTTCGTCATTTTTTTACGTTTTCGTCTGTTTTTTACGTTTTCGTCAGTTATTTTACGTTTTCGTCAGTTTTTTTACGTTTTCGTCAGTTTTTTACGTTTTCGTCAATTATTTTACGTTTTCGTCAGCTTTTTTACGTTTTCGTCCGTTTTTTTACGTTTTCGTCCGTTTTTTACGTTTTCGTTAGTTTTTTACGTTATCGTCTGTTTTTTTACGTTTTCGTCAGGTTTTTTATGTTTTTTACGTTTTTGTCTGTTTTTTTACATTTCGTCCGTTTTTTTACGTTCTCGTCTGCTTTTTTTACGTTTTCGTCTGTATTTTTACGTCTTTGTCAGTTATTTTACGTTTTCGTCTGGTTTTTTACGTTTTCCTCCGTTATTTTACTTTTTCGTCTGTTTTTAACGTTTTTGCCTATTTTTACGTCTTCGTCCGTTTTTTTTATGTTTTTGTACGTTTTTTCTACGTTTTCACCCTTCTTTTTACGTCCACGTCAGTCTTTTTACGTTTTCCTCCATTTTTTTTACGTTTTCGCATTTTTTTACGTTTTCCTCCGTTTTTTCAAGTTTCCGTCCGTAAAAATACGACAATGTAAAAAACAGACGAAAACGTAAAAAAAGGACGAAAACGTAAAAAACTAACAAAACGTATAAAAACTAACGAAAACGTAAAAAACTAACAAAACGTATAAAAACTAACGAAAACGTAAAAAAATGACAAAAACGTAAAAAAAACAGACGAAAACGTAAAAAATTAGACGAAAACGTAAAAAGCTGACGCAAACGTAAAAAAATGACGTAAACATAAAAAAATTAAAGAAAACGTTAAAAGACGTAAAATAACTGACAAAAACGTAAAAAACTGACGAAAACGTAAAAATACTGACGAAAACGTATAAAAACTGACGAAAATGTAAAAAAATAACGAGAACGTAAAAAACAGACGAAAACGTAAAATAACTGACGAAAACGTAAAAAAACAGACGAAAACGTAAAAAAACTGACGCAAACGTAAAAAAACTGACGCAATCGTAAAAAAACTGACGTAAACGTAAAAAAAACTAAAGAAAACGTAAAATAAAACTGACAAAAACGTAAAATAACTAACGAAAACGTAAAAAAATAGACGAAAACGTAATAATACTGACGAAAACGTAAAATTACTGACGAAAACGTAAAATAACTAACCAAAACGTAAAAAAAAAGACGAAAACGTAAAAAACACTAGTAAAAAGATAAAGAAACAAACCCTATTCAAAAAAAAAAACACCCACCCAAAAAAACCCCCCCCCACAAACCCCCCCCCCCCCCCCACCACAAAAAACAAACAAAAAAAAAAAAAAAAACAAAAAAAAAAAAAAAAAAAAACACAACAAAAAAAAAAAAAAAAAAAAAACACAAAAAAAAAAAAAAAAAAAAAAAAAAAAAAAAAAAAAAAAAAAAAAAAAAAAAAAAAAAAAAAACAAAAAATGAAAGAAATACTTCAAGAGAAAAAAAAAAACAAATGGTCTTCTTCTTTGCAGATGAAGAGCTTAGATGCACCTCTTCTTCTGCAGACATGGTTTGCAGATGAAGAGGTAAAACCTCGGAAAAAACAAACGAAACCTTAGTGTGAAGTTCATTAATATATTTAGCTTTTACCAAAATATATGATGGTTCTAAAACATGATAATAAAGTAAAGTACAAGGTATATATATGATATTTTAAAATTTTACTGGGTAAATATGAAATTAGAAACAGATAAAAGAGGAGATATAAAGTTTCTTTTATTACAATGCCACATTTTACAAACTTGATGGACATTATATATGAATTTGAGACACCTAACTGCAGTTTTTTTTACACAATATTACCAAGTCCAAGGACCATAAGGTGCAATTTTTACTAAGTGAAAATAAAGGAAACCTAATTTTAACCTAAACCTACAATATATATAGGTGTATAAACTTACTTTTGTTGTGACATACACACTTATAATACTGCCGTCAATATACTTATGATGTTCTCTCCAGATCTCAGCTGCCCATTCATTTGCCAGTCAGTTATACACTAATCTGATTTCTATACCCAAAATCAGGTAAAACGTTTTTCAAATTACTTTTTGTTTTCTTATATATTTGTTTTTTTTATATAATTGTATCATCAGTTTAGTTGTTTGTTTTTATATTTTTGTTTGTACTTTTTCAGCATCAATTTAATTGTATCATCAGTTTAGTTTTTCATTTTTAAATCTTAACAAACCAAAATGTTACTAAATAAAAATATTACATTATATTAGGCTATAATGTAAAGCTTTCATTTTGTTAAACCTGTATGTATTTGTAAGAAAAATATTCTGTTAGGCACTGAAAAAATATAGACTTTGTAAAACTTGCTCATATATTAATTTAAAAATAGAAATAAATAAATATATTAATTTAAAAAAAACACTTACAGTGATAGATTATAGCTACCAGTAGAAATACAAAGTAAAAGACAAGACATGTTTTGTTGTAATACTGTATTTACTATTTTTTATTTTTTAGATCTGCAGAAGGAAGTACAAAGAAAGGGCAGATTATATAGAGTTTGTCCGTACAAGACATTAGTGGAAATGTTGTTATTGTCAATGGGTGATTCGTTTGAAATATGCGAGATAGTGAAGTAATCGTATGATGCTTATTGTTTGCCGCTTATTCAGAGCTTGAGTTTGAGTTCTTTTGATCTGCGTAAAACAAGCACTCAGCTAGTGCTTGGGCCTATTGGAATATGTGAATACTTAACTGTAGAGTAAGTTTTTTTTTTGGGTAAATATGAAATGCATCTAAGTACAATTTAGCCACTCCGTTATACAAATCCGGTTTTCCATTCCAAGTTACCTATTTTTAAGCATCTAGTTTTAACAAACACACAATTTTCTCATAATGCAGACGGAGATTCGTATTATGATCGCAAATTGTTTGAGTCTCTTGACTACTACGCATCTTTTGTAATGGACAAATGATGCCATTGTATATTTTCACCGCATTTAGAGATATATGGTGCCAAAATACATTAGCATTGTTTTTCGATTACAAAAGTTGTTTAATAATCACAAGACTCGAAACATGTTGCGATCATAATTCTATTCCTCATCTAGGTTGTGAGTACTTTGTATGTTTGTTAAAACTGGAAGCCTAATAATATTTAACATGGAATGGAAATGCGACAATTGTCTAAAGGATGACAACATTGTACTTTGATGCTTTGGCTAATATCCAAAGCATTTTAACCTTTCAATCTTAAGCATTCTTAGAAAATACATAAATACTGTTTACACAACATGGTTGTACTCTTTAGTATGTTGTATTCTTATTAATGTTGTGACACTTTTTTTATGTTTATGAAAAGTTTTTTGCCTCATGGTGTTTTAGTTTGCGGTTTCTTGTATTAATTTTGCACTAAGTGATCATGCTTACCTAGCGTGACATGATCCACTTCAATCATAATTTTGAGCTGAAGTTGTAGAGTTCATTTTATTGTGATCAATGATGACTTTATAGACGTACTTGATGTGTTGCAGGGTTCTGATCGATGAGATTAGACCTTAAATCAGTCATCAGAATGACTTGTTTTGCTTGATTTTAAAATTAATAGAGCATCCTGGTTCATTTTAAAAGATCATAGTAATTGAATACGCCTGATTGATACAATTTTGTAATCTGCAAGGCTGACGCTAGTTTCTCAAACGCCTCGACTGATAAAATTCTTTCACATTACAACTTCAAACACTAACGGGCATCAGATTCATCTATCACGAGAGTCACTGTAGCCTAAACATGCTTTCAATTGGTGTTTATGGATCCTTCACCGCAAGAATTGTATCCACACTCGCACATAAGAATTTACATGCTTACAAGACATCCATAAAAAAGTAACACCAACAAACCAAAACGAGCATCTTAAACTATCACAAACTGCATTCAACAAGGTTTACATGTTTAGCCACACTTCTTACACATTAAATAAAGCATAAAAGTTTCATATATAAAATTTTCGGAAAGCTTGCATATGCGACAATGACCTAGCTTCTTCCATCTTGACAACTCTATGTAGTCACAGTTTTCACATGTGAAATGATTTGAACTAAAAACTTAAAGACAAATAAGCTCTAACAGAAACTTATGCAACTCGAACAAAGTATGCTGGCATGCTCAAACGTCTATTGTCATTTTCCCTGATGTGGAACTTGAACCCTCAACAAAACAGTCCATTCACAAATCCATGGATTTTACTCGGATAACTTATAAACATATAAATCTTGTCATATAACTCAACTTGCTATTGGTTTGTTATAGATTTCCTGATAAATTTCAAGTACTACACATTTCTTGATAAATCAAACAACTTTAAGTCGCAACATTCGATTCAACACCTTTACTCATCAAACGGTAAAACATCCTCAATGAATCATCCACCATCCCATCCTTACAAAGACTCTCAATAACTGTATTATAAACTATCAAATCCGGTCTCAAAGGACCTTGTCTCTCAATAAACCCAACCAACACAACCATCCTATCATTATAACCAACTTTACACAACCCATTAATAACCGCCACATACGTAACTTCATTAGGCGTACAAACCTTCTCAGTAACAAACTTTTTAAACAGCTTAACCGCGTGCCTTAATAACACGACCATTAACCACAAGTCCATTTATAAGAGTATTATAAGTAGCCACATCGGGCGGATGACCTTGCTTAAATATAGTTCCTAAAAGTGCGAAGGCGTTACTTATTTGATTAAGGTGGTAATAACAGTTAATTGAAATACTGAATGTATATAAACTACTCGTGATAACGCGTAAATTCTTATGTTTAAAAAGGGAAAGAAGAGTTGTGTGATGTTTGGTTAAATTGGGTCACTGAAGGTACGTAGTCGTTTTCTAAGAAGCATTATGTGGAAATCGACCAATGAGAAAACCACAGCCCGTCCAAATCGAAACATGCACCCTCCACCCTCACATATGTATCAACTTACACAACCTAGGATTCTCAAATCTCAATCTACGAATCCCACTCTGTTTTCCCTTCGCCAATATTCTACACATCCATATTTTTCCACAAGAAGTATCTAGTAACCACAATGTTGCTTGCCACAGATCCTTCACTAATTTTTTATTCAACTCTCGTGACCTTCAACACAAATAGCTCCTTGACCAGGTTTACTCCAACCTGCCCCATTTGCCACCTTGAGGCTAATTCCCGAACCCTCAATGCCTCCAAACGATGTATAATGATGTGATCCAAAAATTCCACTACAGTATATGTAACACCCCAAAATTTTAAGTTTTAGTCACGTTATTTTATTAGTACCTGCATAGTTTTATGAGTATCCACAAATTCCGCAGTAGTATATGTAACACTTAATTTTTTTTTGATATGACATCGTCAGAACTTGAGGAGTGACGGCGTCAAGTTGAGGCTCTGATGGCGTCACCTTGAGGCCGTGACAGTGTCTCTATTCGCGTGCGGTGTACAAAAACTTCTCAAATATCACTTTTTGAGCATATTTGTTGACGGCGTGAGCTATGCTGGTCTCAACTTCAAACTTTGTCTTTTTATGCCGAATTTCGTCCAAAATGAGCCCAAAACTTGTACGATTCCAGAACATTATCCTTAACCTAGAAACCAAATAAGAAGGATTTTAAGCCATAATAGAGATAAATGAGTTAAAATGCATGAAATCTTGGGCTAAATGACCTCTAAAGTTGTTAACATGTTGTACCTCATCAAGCACCCAACTAGCCCCACCCCAACATTCTAGGTTAATGAACACAATACAAATTTTTGATTGACAAACTTGTGGTAAAACGAAGCTTCCTGATCTGTTACGTGTCTGTTTTCTTTGAAATTTATTTTTCAGGTTCTCAACACACGGGGATACAACTTCTTAGAAGGAAGTTTCTCGTTTTGAGCCTAAACCGTGTTTTGATCTGTTGAAGTTGCAGCGAGAACACCATCCGTATTTTCTCGTGTTTGTAATCACACTAAAAATGTATAAATGGTTTCTATCTTTTCTTGTAATCCACTTTTGATATATCATATGATACATATTGATCAGTTATTGGTAATGATTTTGTGTACATGCTTCATGAAGCTTCTTTGATGTTATATATTATGTGTTAGTCAATGTAATTTATGATTGTCAAAGTTTCTAGTCAAAGTAATTTATTATAGTCAAAGTTATTAGTCAAGTCATTTATGTTAGTCAAATTCATTTAGTATGGATTCTAGAATACTCCATATACTCCTATATATTGTATCATTGTTATGAGAAATGCAAGACACAAATTATATCTCTAAACCCTTTCTTACATGGTATCACGCCTACACACGATCCATAAACCCTAACTACATCTCATCGAAACCCTTTTTTTCTGTTCCGACGCTTTCTTCTTTGTGTGCTAAGGTCACACGGTTATTTGTTCAAGTCGTGCTAAGGTCACGGTGTGTGTAAATCGTGCTAAGGTCACGGTTGTTTAAATACGTGCTTAGGTCACGTTTATTTTTTTATTTTTTTTTGTTCGACATAACCCTACCACTCACGCACCTATTTATTGTAATCATGATGGGTCCCGTTCATAATAATACTTTGAATAAATTGCTATCAAAGTTGTTACAACATTTGGACAATTTAAATGTTTCTGGTTCCTCTACTTCACATGGTTCGACTTCTCATGGTCCATCAGGAGGCCCTGTTGCTTATCACTCTGGCCCATATGGTTATTATGCACCATCTTTAGCCCAACCGATTGGGGCACCTCTTGGATTTTCATACCAGCCCACTCAGCCCGATTCATCAGGCCACATGGATACCTCGGGTCAAGCTACTGTGTTGCCATATGCTTTCACCACGGGTACCCTTCATGACCCCGCTTCTGGCGCTTGGAATTTTGATACAGGTGCGAGCTCTCATCTCAATAATTCAGTTAATAGTCTTAGTGAAATTTTTAATACGTGTATGTATCCGTCTGTCTCGGTTGGTGACGGTCATTCTATACCCGTCACTAATATGGGCCATAGTATTTTGCCAACTCCAACTAGATCTCTTCACTTAAATAATGTTCTTATCACCCCTCATATTGTCAAGAATTTAATATTTGTTCGTCAATTTGTTCGTGACAATAATTGTACTATCGAATTCGATGCGTTTGGTTTTTCCGTTAAGGATTTCCTGACGCGTCGGGTGCTTCTTCGATGTGACAACACTGGGGATCTTTACTGTTAGGATTAATGTTTTCATAACTTAGTACCGACAATACAAATAGTTAGTACTGTCAGTTATACTTAGTACCGACAGTACAAAATAGTTAGTATTGTTAGTTAGTTAGTACCGTTAGTAGAAAGTTAGTTAGTACCGTTGAGAAGATATTAAAAAGATATTTATGAGATATTTTA